>RCUC01069146.1:0-18264 GCA_003697995.1 Taxidea taxus jeffersonii
CTTGCTCTCAGAAAAGCCCCAGGCCACTGCAGGAGGATATGTGGGTGCCACTGTCTCTAGCGGCTTAGCCAAGACCCCTGGAATTAACTCTAGACACGACTGCATTTATCAGACTTCAGGGGTCTGTTTAATTCTGGAGGATTCCAGAACAACTGGTGTGCCCTCAGATGAGTGATGAATCCCCAATTTAGGAGGCCACTGGACAATACTGCTTAAAGCTGTAATGGCTCACCTTTATCAAACACTTAAAGTTTTGGGGGGCAGGCACAATGCCCTAGGTCACTTGATCTTTCCCACAAACTTTTGGAGTGGACACTATGCTGGATGAGGAAACAGAGCCTTAGAAAGGTTGGGAAAGTTGTCTAATAAGGCCAGGGAACTGATTGATAATGGGTAATACAATCAGTCAAACCCAGGCCCAACTTCCCGGAGATCCCAGGCTACCCCAGACCCCCCTTTCCCCCCTCTTTCCTGTGTATCACTCAGTAGGATGTTGACATGATTATTCCATTAATGAAATGAATTTACATAACGGATAATTCTTCCCTGAGACTCTCAGATCCACTGGGTCGGGGACCGTGTCTGCTTGGCTTCCCCGCAGCCTAGCACGGTGTCTGGCACGTGGCTAACACGTAATAAATATTTGTTTAAGGAACGAACGGCTCCCTGCAAATGTGCTTGAAACCACTTCTATGGAGTATAAGGTGAACTGGATGGATGGTGTTCATCTGGTGACGTGCGACCGTCTCGGCACAGCGGAGTCCCAAATGGGAGTAAATACTCTCAGAGCACGGAGAATTAATTAAGGTTTGTGACACCCTTTAAAATTCCTTACAATATTTAGCTGCTTTCATCTGGCTAAGTGCAAGGAGGCATTATGGGGCCATTACCGGGCCTGATGCTAATGGGCATTTATCAACCCCCTCCCCGTCTGTGTTAGACCTGTGCATCCCCCAGTAATTGCTAAACAACTCACGGAGCACTTGGGTTGCTCAATTAATAGATGAAATAATAGAGCGGAAATAGGAACAGGCATGTGGATGAATAGAGACATCCCAACGAGGAGGTTTGCCCTGCTCGTATGTCTCTTAAATAAAGAGTACGCCTCTAGTTAGGATTGCGAGAATGGATTTTTATAGACTTTGGGACAGTTCAGTGGGTTTGTGGGAGGATGGGATGGCTGTATCCTGCCTCTAATTCTGCCTGAAGTCCTACGGGAAGAGGGAAGCGAGTCTTCTCACGCCGTGATTCAACCATAGACGGCTCACCCGTCAGGGAGGTAAGTGAGAAGAACCAGCTGGGGTTTTGAGCAGGAGCAAAATAGTGAACAGATAATGGCTTTTCTGCAGTGATTCAAATGCAAGCAGGAAATTTAGAGGGGCTGCTCGGGAGGAAAAGATGCATAAGTGGGAACAGGCGAAGCCAGGACACGGGGCGAGGACCCTGCGCTCCCCAGGAAAGCCCCTTCTAGATGAACCTGTCTAACCTGTCCCACTTAGGGACCAAGACATTCAGCTTCGTTGTGGGTGTTTTCACCTCCTTCTGTCTGTCAGCACAAATTGAAATATGTTTTGAAGAAAGGAACACAATGAAAACTTAACCCTTTCAAGTTTTGAAGGGAGAAATTTCAAAAAAGGGAAAAATGAACAGAGAAGTCCCCAAGGATGTAGAACACTCTGAAACATACTGCTCAGATGTACCTGAGATTTGTTCAGTGTGTATTAGATAAAATTCAGATTAGATTGTCATTAGACAAATTATTTTTAAAAAATTCTTAGGTGTCAGAGACTGGTAGTAAAGAACACCTGGAGAGATGGATAGACACTCAAAAGGAAATTGAATTTCAAGGGACGAGCTGGGTCCAGGTGATGTGGTGACTTGGGAGAAATGCATGGGGGGATCTTCTTGAGGTCTGTGATCAGGGTTCGTTGTTTCCCAGAAGGACTTCATATGGTAATGGCAGCTTCTTTGGGAGATGTCCACACATCTCTCTTCTGGTGGGTGGTCACCTGGCTTCCTAGGCCATCATCCAAGGTTGATGATGGGCTGGCCAGGGTATGAGGACATGAAGCAGACAGTGCTGGTCCCTGGGGGGTGGGGGAGGGGCCGGATGCAGCAGAGAAGTCAAGGGCACTTGGGGTGAGACCCATGGGAGTGTCAGTGGAAGTTCTATCTCTTCTCATACGTGAGATTTTGGAAAGATCTCCTTTCTCTTGTCTGGTTTCCTTAGCTACAAAACAGGGCTAAGCTAGCACATATTGAAGAATTTTTGTAGGTGAAAGTATTTGATTTTATGTGTTAAAAATTCATCTCAATACTGGAACACTGTCAGTGATCAATAAACAATAGCGATGATAGCTAGTATTATAATTGTCATGGTTAAAAATAACAGTATAATCATGATAGGAATTACAACAAAATGGCAGCGGGCTCTGAGCTTAATGGAGGACTTGGGGCGCGATCCAGTGAAAGGCTGGAGCCCGTTTAGATGGCATCCAGTGGTAAGGATGGGGCAAAGCAACTCTTTGGCTCCTTGGGTATCCGGGATCAGATTTTGAACAACTCCTTAATATTATCATCAGTAGTCACTGTTACCATTTATCATAACGCATAGCAAAGAATCTAGCCTTGCTCAAGACGTCTGGTCTTCGCCTTGGCTACTGACAGGTGACCCAGTGTTGTGCTTGATAGGAATGTCTTTGTTTGGGACCGTGGGTCACACTGGCTGGTCTAACAGTGTATGATTTACGGTGGGGAATGGCCCCACATTTCGGTGAGGGTGAGCCATGCCAGGAAGATGTATGATGAGATTTGGGGTGGGGACTTTGGGTCACAGCAGAGGGGTGAAGACGGGAGACAGATTAGTTACGTGAGCAGTGAATCATGCCTACACAGTAGAGCACCGACAGAAACTCCGACCTTGAGGCTCAGGGAACAGCCTTGCACATGTGTTGCACTCTGCATGCGTTGTTGCGCATGGATGTGAGGGAAGGAAGGCATCCTTCTTCCATGGAGAGAAGACTGTGGGAGCTCCCCTTTCTCTTCTTCTTGGCTTCTGCCCTGTGTCTTTCTTCCTTTGGCTGATCTTAGCCTATAGCCTTTCCCTATAACCATGAGCACCACAATTTAACAGTGACTGAGTTTTTCTAGGGAGTTAATCAAACCTTGGGGTGGCTTTGGGAAACCACCCTCCCAAACTTGCACTTGGCGTCAGGAGTGAGGGCAGCCCCCGGAGCTGAGCCTTCTCACTTCACTGCTGGGCATCGATTGAGCCCTCGCACCCAGGAAACTTAAATTCTTCCATAGTCCCACCACTTAGATAATCTGAGAGTCACTGTTGCACTTTGATGAACCTTTTTCTAAATATGAATATTTGCACACCCCTGCTGTGTTGACAGGTGTTAGATATTTAAAGTTATTCGCACTGTTCATTATTACAGTTAATTGTGAGATGAACATCCTTATTGTCAAACCTCCACATGTCTACAGGCATGATTATTTCCTTGGGATACCTTCTTAGAAGTCTGATTGTTGAGGTTCTGGTCCAAGGGGTGGGATTTCAGCGCCTGCATCTAGGCTGGAACAACATAGGCCCCCTGGAGCAGTAGAATCTTGGAGGGGAAACCAAGAACTCTGACCCGAGCGAAGTCGGTGACCACGGTTTTGCTCTTATCAACCACACGTCACATTGACTGTGTAGTTCATTTTACTACAAGCAGACAGGGCCTTCAGAGTCGTAAGGCAGGCTCTTGAGTCTTCTCTGTAGGAGCAGCCTCGATGGAAAGTTCTTTCTTTCTTTTTTTTTTTAATTTATTTGACAGAGACAGAGATCACATGTAGGCAGAAAGGCAGGCAGAGAGAGAGGAAGGGAAACAGGTTCCCTGCTGAGCAGAGAGCCCGATGCGGGGCTCGATCTCAGGACCCTGAGATCATGACCTAAAGCCGAAGGCAGAGGCTTTAACCTACTGAGCCACCCAGGCACCCCTGGAAAGTTCTTTCTGAGCAGAGGTAGCCAGGTAACCTTTTGCTTCTGACCATTTCACTCTTGGTTTTTTCAGATGCTTTTGCTTTTGGAAGTGCTACTGAGCCCCCTTGGGGAAACAGAGGCAGTTGGCCTCGGTCCCTCTCTCTCGATGATGTAAATGGATAAACAGAGTCACTGTAAATTTAGTCCAGGGGCTAGTGGCTTTTGTCCCCCTGCTGCAGAGCTCAGAGAGCAGCTCAGGACTAACACATGGTCTCTGAACTGAGTACATCCTTGAAGGCTTTCCTCCATTCCTACCCTCCACCCCCCACCCCCAGAGCAAGTTAGTTGTTAGTCCTCCTGTGAATTTCTGGAATGTGGAGTCTGGAAAACAAAAGGAAGGAGCTTGGTAGACCCAGGCAAGTGTTCCTTGCCTGGCTCTACCCTGCAGGAGATTTTGTTCCTGAAATTTCATTTCAGTTCCAGGAGAGAGGAGGGAAGAGAGAGAGAGAGAGAGAGAGCAGAGGACTATGCTAGTTTCCTGTCAAGCAGTTTCTGGCTGCTTTTCTGCTAGACCATTAGTTTATTGATGGTGGGTTGTCTTTCCAGCAAATCTCTTTTGATTGCAAGTGTCTAACGAAGGTGTGTTATAGTGTCCTTCTAGCTCTGGGGAGAACTCAAGCCGGCTCCTTTCATTCCCACGGAGGTATCCGTGCTGAGACTGATTCATCTATATTTTTAGAGCGCTGTTCCATCTTGAGGGCTTATGACCACTTCGAGCCATCGTAAAGGTTTGTCCACATGGGGTGATTCAGAGGGTGCCAAGCTAAGTCTTGCAGAGCAGACAGGTTGTTCTTTGCGGGAGACAGGTTGGCTACTGTCCTGACCACGTGCCCAGGAGGAGAGCAGTCTCACGGTAGGGGTGTCGTGCTCACCTGAACGGTGGCTTCTGCCTCTGCCCATGAAACATCTCAGGATTTTTTTGACTCAGGAACTCAAGCCGCTTTCCCTCCTCAAGGACACTGCCCTACCGATCTGACCCCCAGAAGGATGCTGGAGAACTCTCGAATCCTGTTCACTTTTCCCGGTCCCTACTTGGGAAATGAGAAGAAGTTTCCCTATACCGTCCATCATATGTCTAATTTTATTCTTCACCTTTCCACTGGACTGGGCTTCAGTGGGCTTCACTGGGCCCCTGACTAGACGCTAACCCTCATGTTCCTCTGCTGCTTCTCCCTCCCCAGCCTGTGAGATTTTCTTTCTTTCTTTTCTTTTTCTTTTTCTTTTTTTTTTTTTTTGTGGCCTACCAGAAAACCTCACTCTCACAGATCAGTGGGCATATTCTTTTCTGCCTATTGTTTAGCCTGGGATTTTGGTCTTTTGAAACTCAAAGGATACAGGCTCTTGAAACTCAAAAGGGCTTTTTTGCTCAAGATATAGTTCTTGCCTTGAGTTTCAAAGGCCTGTTTTTGAACCTCAAAAGCCAAGCAGTGGCTCTCTCTTTGGATCCCTGCTAGAAAAAAACTCTTCAATGAAGACAGTGGGCAAAGAATACTCTAGTCATTGAAGGGGTAGCAGGAAACACCTGGAACCAAAAAGTAGAAAGAAAGCAAGAGAGAAAGAGAGAAAAAAGGAAAGAGAGAGAAAAAGAATTCTATCATCTCTTTCCAAATGATCAATCCCAAACTCATTCAAACAAGAAGTTACTCAGAATTCAAATTCAGGTCAGCTGCTGCACGGGACTAGGCATCCTTCAGTGAACCCAATGTCTTCTGGAGTGTGTCCAAGGAATGCAATAGAATTAGAATGATGAGTAACCATAATTGGGTGTTGAACCGGAAGTCAGTCGAGTGCTTTAGACACACCATGCTTGCTCACAGCAATCCTATCAAATAGGGGTTACCCTTCTTGTTACCATTTTACAGGTAGGAAACCTGAGACTCAGAGATTGGTTCCATGGTTAGCGATGGAAATAGCAGTTATATCTGTTTCAGAGTCCTACCTCTAAGCCTCATGAAAAGAAGCTTAGGGAATGCAGAGAGGGTCAATCCCTGAGGAAGGGAAGAAAGGGAGAAGTAGATTGAAGGAGTCCCATGGTATGGCTTTTGTATGTATGTCTTCCTTTTTTTTTTTTTTTTTTAAGATTTTATTTATTTATTTGATAGAGATCACAAGTAGGCAGAGAGGCAGGCAGAGAGAGAGAGAGGAGGAAGCAGGCTGTCCACAGAGCAGAGAGTCCGATGCGGGGCTCGATCCCACGACCCTGGGATCATGACCTGAGCTGAAGGCAGCGGCTCTAACCCACTGAGCCACCCAGGCGCCCCTGTATGTCTTCCTTTAGCACAGCACCCTTCCCTCAGATTCAAGTTGCAGAGCAAAATATCACAGAGATCATCACCCATCACCCACACTAGCCCGCCCACCCTCCCCACACGTCAGATATATTTTGATGAATCCTTTTTTTTTTTAATGTTTACTTAGATAAGTAATCTTTACACCCAGCGTGGGGCTTGAACTCACGACCCTGTGATCCAGAGTCGCACACTTTTCCAACCAAGCCAGCCAGGCCACCCCCCTGTTTTATTTTTTAAATAGCCGCACCTCCTCTGGAATTTACCTCTTCATTTAGTAATGTTTGTACTCTGTTTCCTCTTTCTAGAATCTCTGGAGTATAGGCTTCTGAGGTGAACTACTTTGCTGTTCGGCCTTCTCATTTGTCCCCGCTGTTAAAACAGAGCCTGGCTCATAAAAGCTTGCTCGATAAATAGACGTGAACGAATTTGATGGAGTGACAGCAAGCAGTCGGGAAGGGGAGGAAGGGAAAGGCCCCATTTTGCGTATCTCTCTCGAAGCCACATTTCAGAATAGAAGAGACAAGCTTACCCTTACCGTTCATTGCTTTTCAGCCTTGACGTCAAAAGCAGCCTCGCGGGGTCTGGCTGGTTCCCTTTGGGGCTGCCTCTTTAAGTGAGGATCAGAAAAGGCCCTTAATCTGTACCTTCATTTGTTTATCAAAGACAGGAGGCCCTTTGTCATCAGTCACAGCCGGGGTTTTGCAAGCAGGGAACTTCCTCTGCCCTGTGCTTCAGAGGAGCCAAATGGAGCTAAAACAATGGTTCTCCCTGACTCTGAAATAACCCAGGGATGTGAAAACTCCGTGGTGACACCCCAGGAGTAGGGGAACAGGGCAAGTTCAAATGGTTGCCCGGTTTCTGAAGCCCTTTATGAGGCTGGGAAGATTGGCTTCAGCCAGTTTTCTCAGGGTTTGCTTCTTCCAAGCATTTGGGGACCACACTGCTTTGGACTGTGGCCACCAGAGACTTCACGGGGACCAAGGAAGGCAGGCATCGTAAAGGTAGCTACTCCAGCCTATTCTAGTTTCTTCCCTACACTCAGCTCATTTGAGTATCACTTACACAGATTTTTGTCATGTGCAGGCAGTGTCTGTGGTTAATACATTTAATTACATGTATTTAATTGTAACATAATTATAATTATATATCACCCGTATATGTGTGTGTATGCATATAATTCATCCCTTTATTTAAATTTATGTGAAAACTTGACCGCTTAATATGAATGGGGAAAAAAAGGCATCACTGACCTTAGAGAAGGGAATTATAAACATAATACCATGAGAAAACAACAGTATTATTTCTTTGCCTTTTAAAATGAGAGATTAGCGAGGGGCGCCTGGGTGGTACCATCAGTTGGCCTTCCGACTGGGTTTCGGCTCAGGTCTGGATCTCGGGGTTGCGGGATTGAGCCCCCCACGTCCTGCTCAGTGGGGGATCTGCTTGATTTTCTCTCGCCCTCTCCCTCTGCTCCTCCCGCTCGGCTCGTGCTCTCTCTTTCTCTTTCTCTCTCAAGTAAGTAAACAAATCTTAAAAAAAAAAAGAGAGATCAGCAGATGTTAGATGTTGAAGACCTATGAATAACAAAAATTAGAACTTTTTTTGGAGAGGGTGGTGAATCAGAATGCCTGAAGGGAAATTGAGAAAAAGTATCTCTCCTCCTGTGTGTTTTCATGTTATCTACTGCTGTCGTTAACGCATCACCTAAAGAGGACTGGGAGAACACCTGAGACGATGAGTGGGCTTGTTGGGGACTCTGGGACCCACTTCATTATCCAGACCTCCAGTCCCAACTGAGATGTCTGGCCGGGTTATCACTAGGCTCATCTTGATCATCTTGAGAAGGAAGCTCAGTCTTCTGAGGCAATCCTCTCCCAAGCCCTCCCTCTTTAGGATGAGAAAGTCCTAGAACACGGGAGTTTGGGGGTGAGAAGAGGCAAGTCCTTAAGAGCCCCTGGGAACACCAGATATTTCAGGTGGATGGAACTGCATTTAAAAAGGCAGAAGGAAAGAGACAACAAGGCCTATTTTGGGAAAACAGTGAGTAATTAATTCCAAGTTGCTGGATCCGCATAGAATGCCAGGGGAAGATAGGGAGAGGTGAGAGATGAGAGATGTGAGGGCCGGACCCCAGAGAACAGTAGGGCAGGCGCCTTTGGCTTCCAGCTTTCACGCCAGCAGGGCAGCTCGCTGCTGTCCTTTGCACTGGTATTTATAGGGGCGTCATACTTGGGTGGCAACAGCATTCCCTTCTGGAAGAAATCTATTTTTGCTGCATGCATGTATTGATAAGTTTTAGGGGTGGGCGGCAGGGGTGTTAGAGCTTCTAGGATTTTGTTTGCCTCTCGCGATCTGCAAGCTGAGGGGAGAGATGCATTTCTAAGGATCGAGGAAGGGGTTTGTGAAACGTTGGGTGGCATTAAGGTAAAAAGGCTTTTGGGTAACCGAGGTTTTACAGGAAATTTGAAGACCATTGGAATGACTATAGAAATACCTGTAGTTTATCTAGAAGGTGCAGGGACAAACCATAAGAGGCTCTTAACTCTAGGATACAAACTGAGGGTTGTTGGAGGAAAGGTGGGAGGGGAGATGGGGTAACTGGGTGATGGCATTAAGGGGGGCAGGTGATATGATGGCACTGGGTGTTGTATGCAGATGAATCACTGAGCTCTACTTCTGAAGCTAATAATAACATTTGTATATTGATCGAATGAACTTAAATAAAATTAAATTAAAAAAAGAAGAAGGTGCAGGGACACCACAAGGGAGAGGTGGAGGGGAGACCGCTGATTAGGGGTGCCTGACACTGAATCCTGGGCAGGAGGGATCTCTGAAAGTGGGATAAAGGGAATGCCTCCAAATCAGCCTTGGCAATGTCGAAAGGCTGACCCCAGGGAGATATTAAGTAGCCAAGCACCCCTGGTATGTTGTGGGCGCAGGTGAAGCAGGCTTCTGAACCTGGGAGTGGGGGGGCAGCTTTCCCATGAAGTGGAGGCTGCCAGGCCCGAAGTCAGAATAGAATGCCCAGAAGTGGAGAGGGGGTCCCGGTGGGGATGTGAGCCACCAGCACCTGCTTGTTTGCTTTAGGATGTTGTATCTGCTTTCCCAGAAGGCACGTGGAATCTTCACTAGTAGGTCCGCACGGGCTACCTTATTTCTCCCACACTTTGCGTCTTCATGCTTTGAAGGATTGTTGCATTTTACAGATTGAAGGTCTGTGGCCACAAGTCTGTGAACACTGTTTTTTCCAACGGTATTCAGTGTGTGTCTCTGTGTCATGTTTTGGTAATTCTTGGAATATTGCGGACTTTTTCATTATTCTATTTGTCGTGATGGTCTGTGAACAGTGACTAAGAATTGCTGAAAACTCAGATGATGCTTAGCAGCTTTTAGCAATAAAGTATTTTTGGGTTTTTTTGGGGGGGGTTTTTTGGTAACTTTTATTTATTTAAGTAATCTCTGCACCCAGTGTAGGGCTTGAACTCCTGACCCGGAGATCAAGAATCACATGTTCCGGGGCGCCTGGGTGGCTCAGTGGTTTAAGGCCTCTGCCTTCAGCTTGAGTCATGATCCCAAGGTCCTGGGATCGAGCCCCACATCTGGCACTCTGCTCAGTGGGGAGCCTGCTTCCTCCTTCCTCTCTCTGCCTGCCTCTTTGCCTACTTGCGATCTCTGTCTGTCAAATAAGTAAATAAAATCTTTAAAAAAAAAAAAGAATCACATGTTCCACTGACTTAGCCACACACTGCAGGAATGACTTTTTTTTAAATTAAAAAAAAAAAAAGTTTTTTTTTTAAATCTTGGGGCACGTGGGATTTTATTATTATTATTTTTTAAGATAACATTTTTTTTAAGTTTGGAAGGGGCCCGCACTATCTCTGCGGCATGCCTGTGTGTTGTTAACACATTGGAAAGTGGGATCCGATTGGGGGATATGATTAATTGCTGAGTGTGGCCTTGACCTAGGCCCCGCGCAGAGCTAGTGCTGTCCAAGCAGGCCTGCCTTACCCAGCTACATTGGAATTGTCAGATCTTTTTCTTGGTTGTAGTGACAAAAACCCAACTCAAACTGGTTTAAAACCAAGAAAAATGGAACTTATTAGATCTTGGAACTGAGAAGTGCAGGTGATGGTCTTCAAATAATCTCATTCTAAGTCAATAATCTAATCAGATTCTGGATGATCTTTATCTCTTACCTGTGTCTTTCTCTGAGCTGATTCCATTCTCCCCTTATTATGATAAGATGGTTTCTAGAAGCTTCAGGCTTAATCCTGTCTTCCTGGCCATACTGGTAGAAAGATGAATTCATTTAACCAAACAGTTGCAGAAAATTCCAAGACTGAGTCGCATTGGCCCTGACGGTTCTTCCTTGGGTGCTGTGCCCAAGGAGGTCACTGAGGTCAGGGTGCTGCACAGCCCTCATCGGGCAGGCTGAGTTCACATGCCTACCTCCCCTTAGAGCCGGAGGTGGGCTAAATTTCACCCAAATATTACAAACTGAGAAGCAGAAGAGGAACTATTTCCTGAGATAAAGTGGGTGCTATTTTTTGTTTTTAAAGATTTCATGTATTTATTTGAGAGCAAGAGAGAGAGTGTGAGAGAGCATGAGCAGAGGGAAGAGGCAGATAGAGAGGGAGGAGAAAACTCCTTGTTGAGCAGGGAGCCTGATGCCAAACTTGATCCCAGGACCCTAAGATCATGACCTGAGCCAGAGGCAGACGCTTAACCGACTGAGCCACCCAGAGGTCCCTAAAATGGGTGCTATTGATCAGAAAATAAGAGTGAATGGATGCTGGACAAGCAAAAACAAGAGATATCCATTACAACCAAGAAAAGCCAACAAGACGCCGGGGACCTAGAAGCTCCAGGCCCATTTTCAGGACCTCCCTCGAAACCAGCATCTCGGGCTACCATGGCCCCAAATACCCACTCTTGAAAACCACCCCCCTTCCCAAGCCAGACCTCTGGCTTCCTTTTAAAGCTGCTGACTCCAGCTGATGGATGAGGGCCTCAGGGTTTCCGAGGCACTGGATTTCTGTTGACTGCTATAACCTTGAGCTACAGGCTTTATTGTCAGTGTTTAACACAAATCTGTTTTCCATCCTTGTCAGATCCCACTTCAATATGCGCCACAGAAGGAGAAGTCGAATGCTAAATTGATTTCTTTAATGGGGAGTGCTCTGCAGCAGATAGCAACCCTTCTGGAGATGCATTAGTCGGATTACAATTGAATCTTTCCTCGCCCGCTTTTATGGACTTTCCTCTTTGCCAGAAGGATGGGACTCTGATACCATTATTTGCCTAACTTTCTTTCTTTTTTTTTTTTTTAAAGATTGATGGCTAAGAACATCAGGGCTTCCATTTCCAGCCTGTAGGTCAGAAGCTGGATCTTTTAGTCACCAGACTTTCCAGAGAAGATTGAAATGTAGGAATTAGCATCTTGAGATTACCGGGAAGAGGATTAGTGTCAGAATGCTTCTTAGCAACTTGGGTGCAGTAAGGGGCTGGCGTTGTGTGAATGAAACACTTTCTCCAGGATGTGGGAGGTGGCATTCTTGCCTCTTGGTGCAATTTTAGGGATTATTTGTACTAGAGTTGGAGGTAGTTTGGTGGTTTTTCTAGAATATAGTGAGATTCTGCTTACTTCCATTTGATTCCATTTCTGTATATGAGAACAGTAGCATTGGTCATTTTTTGGAAGGGCTTTTGTTATGTTCTAGGCCCTCTGCATTATCTCATCTGTTGTAAGGACAACAACCCCATGAGTTGGGGCCTTTCAGCACTGTGCTCATGAAGGCATGGAGACGCACGAGCTTACATAGCTTGCCCCAGGTCACACAACTAATATTATAATACAGGTCTTTGACTCCACAGGTTCTTGTTTTTGCAAACACCGTATATTTCCACCCACAAGAAGGCATTGTATGCTCATCAAAGACAGGTTTGGTACCATCTTCTTGGAGAAGAATCCAGATTTACAGTATTACATTCTGGAATGTGGCACAAAACCTGGAGGGATCAGGCAATACAGATCTTAGCCACACCCACAGTAGCAACCCACGAGGAAGGTCCATCTTTATTTCTTAGATGTGTTGTTGACAAGGAGGTGTGTTTTCGAGGTGGAGGAAATCTGGACCAGGACTGTTGTCTTCTTGGGAAATCAGATCAATTGTCTGCCCAGAGAAAAGCCCAGTCATTTTTTCACTTTGGAATTCACGGTCTGTCTCGTCTTCACCCTTCCAAGATTGGACCTTGAAGACCAGAGGACACTGGGGCAGTTTAGTACAACTATATGACCAAATATGGCTGCTCTTACTCTCTCCGTAAGATGGAGCCCATAACATTATTATGGGCTAACTTAGGGTAACTTAGGAGGGTAAAATCTGGTCATGTACATGAGGGAGTCAGGAGATGTCAGTTGCTACCATTTTGTTTTATTTTGCTGGGCGTCTGTTTTCCCTTCTTGGAAATGAAGAGGCTGGATTAGCTCCATTTCTGGACCATGCCTGAATCCCCTGAAAATGGATAGGCCTGGCTGGGAGAGGAATGAAACAGGAAACTGAGATCTGTGGTCAAGCTCAAGGGATCAGAAACAGCTTCAAGAAATGAATGCAGGGGGCGCCTGGGTGGCTCAGTGGGTTGGGCCTCTGCCTTCGGCTCCGGTCATGATCCCAGGGTCCTGGGATCCAGCCCCGTGTGGGGCTCTCTGCTCAGCGGGGAGCCTGCTTCCTCCTCTCTCTCTCTGCTTGCCTCTCTGCCTGCTTGTGATCTCTGTCAAATAAATAAATCAATAAATCTTAAAAAAAAAAAAAAAGGAAGTGAATGCAGGTTTCATCTAGCCCATCACATTCGGCATCTTGAGGATCTGACTACAGACAAGAAGTGGTCATTGAAGTTGGCTGTTGGCACTCAGGAAGTCCAAAAGGGATGTTGAGGTGACATATCAGGGTAGCAGAATATGATGAACCTATCACTGAGTATTAGGGACTGAATCAGATGCTGTTCAGAGGCAGAGTTCTGTAGGCAGGCTGTGTACAAGGTTGTAGACAGCAGTGATGGGTAATACACCACGACAACACTTAGTGGCATACAGTGGCCATTTTATTAGGCTCATGCATTCTGTGGATCAGGAACTCAGGAGGGCTTGCCTCTGCTCCCTGATGTCTAGGGCCTCATTTGGAAGGACTCAAAAGCTAGGGTGATTTAGTGACCTGAAGCAGGAACCAGCTGGAAGCATCTCCACTCACAGTTCTGGTGGTGATGCTGGTTATAGCTGGGGCCTCAGCTGGTGTTAGTGTGAGGCATCTCCAGGACATCTCTGCACATGGGCTAGTTTGGGCATGGTGCTGGGTATGGACACTGAGTGTCCCATCAGAACAAGATACATAGCATCTTTTTTTTTTTTAGATTTTATTTCTTTATTTATTTTAGAGTGAGAGCATGAGTGGGGGGAGAAGCAGAGGGGCGGAGAATCTGAAGCAGACCCTACGCTCCGCATGCAGCCCGATCCCATGACCCTGAGACTATGACCTGCGTCAAAATCGAGTCAGACGCCTAACCGACTGAGCCACCCATGCACCTCACAGCATCTTTATCCTAGAGCCTTGGAGTCACATAGTATCCCGTGCTCTAGGTTCAGGGAGAGGGATATCAGAGTGACACTGTAAGAAAAGCACGTGGGATGGGAGATACTGTTGCATCCATCTTTGGGAAACTGCGTCTACCATAGATGTTTATAGTCTTAACTAATCTGTTGTAGGGTGAATGTTAATAGCACGAGTTCTGCAGCCAGGCTGCCTGGCTTCACATCCTGACTCCAGCATTTACTAGCTGTGTGATGTTGGGCAAGTCACTTAAAAGCTCCATGCCCCAGCTTCCCCATCTGTGAAATGGGACTATTAATGGTGCTTATGTTATCAGATCATTCTGAGGATTAAGTGAACCAGGAACATGAAAAGGGCTCAGAACAGAGCCTGGCATATCATAAAACACCAACGAAAGGCAACTGTTCACTCTTACTGTCATCCCTGGGGAAGGTTTCCAAGTCAGTCTCAGGCTTAAGAGAACTGGCCAGGAACAATCCAGAGACCCAAACCAAGGAATGATATTCAAGCCAGCCTATTGGCAAATAGGGCTTGATGCTGATGTAGAATGTGAGCCTAGAACGGATCAATAGCTTCTCTTTTGGGTCAGACTCCCAGAGATGGGGTCTCTGTTTTAAGGGCAGGCAGAACAGGGGGCCGGTGGCTCCTGCAGGGGGAAGGCGGCCCCTGGCACAGGAAGAATACAGGCCAATTCTGTCACATCCGCTAACTGTCCGACCCCACCTTTCTCAGTGCAAGCTCCTTGTGTTTCATTGTTTCTTATCTTATCAGATAAGGGGCCTGGAGCTGAGCCCTGTTAATCAAACAGTGAATGACCCAGAGGGAGGCCTGTGCCGCTGGGACCAAGGCTCCCCGCAGTCTGTCTGGGGGATAGACGAGTTGAAGTGGAAGAGGAGAGCCATCATGTGGTTGGGTTCCACCACTGGCTGTATGAACCCCCTTCGTGTAAGTCAGAGCTCTTTGGTCAGAGGCGACAGAAACCCAGTTCAAACCAGCTTAAGCTAAAATGGGAATCCATTTGCTTGCTTAACTGAAAAGTCCAGGAGGAGACAGCCTCATTTGGGTCCATATGTTCAAATGATGGCAGTAGGAATCCTGTTTCTCCTAATCTTTAACATCCATTTTCCTTTTTGTTTGTTTTTAAAAAATTTAGGCCCCATTTTCAGTTGATCAATGTGTTCATTCATTCATTCATCCATCATGTCTGTCTTAGGAGCTGATTATACACCAGGCATCTTGTAGGCACTGGGGATACAGCAGTGAGTAAGATAGTGAAGTCTTTGGGCTCATGGAATTTATTTCCAGAAGGCGAAGTAGAATAAATAAATCGACGAATGAAAATGTATGTGTAATTTCTGTTAATAGTGTAAAGGAAGCAGTAAAGCTGTATATAGAGACACAGAGCAAAGAGAATGATCCCTGAAAATCCCTCCGAGCCTGACATGAGGTGAGAAGGGACTTGTGTAGAGGGAGGAAGCCCACTCTGTGCCCACGTGGGGAAGAGTATCCCGGCAGAAGGAACAGCACCGGCAAAGACTTTGAGGAAGGGATGAATGATCTGGCTGTGTCTGAATGACCAGAAGAAGGCTCTCCCGGTTGGAGCTTAGTGACCAGAGAGGAGAGTCCTGTGAGAACACAAGAGAGAGGCAGGCGATACAGGGATTATGACCGTGATAAGGAGTTTTGGCTTTATTTTAAGTGTAATGAGAAGCCACCGGTGATTTTTAAGTAGGAGGGACAATAAGATCTTCTCTGCCTATTTAAAAGATCCCTCTTTCAGGCTTCATGGGGAGTGTGGTAGCAGAGATGGACGTTCTTGGGTCAAGGCTGGCATCCTTGACCCGATTAGCAACAAAGTCCCAGGGAGGGAGCGCATTGGTCAGCCTCGAGTCACATGCCAATTCGCGGACCGGTCACAGCGGTCATGGTGATGAGGTATTTGGAATGCCCCGCTGAGGTTGAGCACCCGCTTCTAGGGCCTGGGAATGGGGTCAGCCCCACCCTAACGCACTGAGGATGAAAGAGTGAGTCCTTATGAGAGTTGTGGGTACACTTAACAGTGAGGTTGGGGTACACGTAACATCGAGGGTGGTGGGTAGTTGGACCAGGAAAAGCAATAGAAGTCATGTACGCCTCTCAGTGGCATTCTTGAAGTGTAGACATTCGTCCTTTTCAAGTGTGGACACTCAGCCCTGCTTGAGCACCTCCAGGGGCAGCCAGGGGGACTTCTTCCTCCCCCTCGCCTTCTCTCCCTGCCCCTCGCCGGAGCAGTGCTAGCGAAGGGTGTCATTGGCGAGGCATCTCTTCTGGGCTTTAAGCCAGAGCAATTTCCACTCACGTGGTCCTTGTTCTGTCTTCTGAAGCCTGTCCGGTGAGCCCAAATACACTCCACTGAATACACTTCTGAAGAGAACGGCAGCACCTCTCTCAAATACGTATTTTTCTACACTAAGTAACTTCAGATCGTTCCTTTTTGTACCTGGGTCACAGTTCCTTGGACATTCTAGTTGCTTTCCTTGGGGTGCTGTGGACTTTGGTCAGATTTTCAAATGCTCTGTTGCTAGCAGCGAGGGTTACTCTTCGTTTAACTGAGTAATAAATAGTGATTACTTATTTTAAGCCTGATTTCGGCTGAAATAAAACAACATGATATACAAAGGAAGTTGTTCCCGGCTCTAGACAAAGCAGTCACTGGTCAATAAATCTCCCATGTTGGAGGAGACATGGTAAACCAAAGGTGGCTTGAAAAGCAGAATGGGAAGCTTCCAGGAGGGAAATATTCCTGGGGTCCTTTGCATTTTCTGTAAAGTTGTGATATTCTATAGTTTGTAGGCTTCCATTTACAGAAGGAACATTGGCAGGACTGCTCCTCCCATACCGTCTGTATTTGACTCCAATACGGAATTCATCATGTTTCATGGTCATGCATTTATTCAGTGAGCATCTATTGAGCACCTGCTGTATTCCAGGTACTGGAGAATAGGGATGTAGAAAGGAGCAAACAAATCTCCTGGACTCAGTTGAGTATGGGAGGCAGAGAAGAAAATCAGTAATGGTGAGGAAGTGGGATTGGGGCTGTGATAAGAGAATGTGGGGATCCTTCTAGAAAGTGCCTGCGACGAGGGCTGAGGGGAAGGAAGATGGGTGAGCAGGATGTGAGTGTGTTCCGGGCCGTGGGAACAGGGTATACAAAGGCAGGCACCAGGGTTTGAGAGAAGAGTGTGATGTGAGCGGACCTGTTGGCCAGAAGGAAGGATAGATGGGATTGGGCCGGATATTAAGCTTAGCTGGGAGACAAGAATCAGACAGTGCCGGTCTGGGGATGGCATGCGAGGGCGGCCAGGAATGATTGAGAGTTTCAATCACAGGCAGTGACATGATTGGAGCTGAGCTTTAGAAAGATTGCTGATAAATTTTGTAGACGGTGGACGGAGACTGGAGTGGGCAAATGAGAGACGGAGGGCAGGCCGTGGACTGGGGAAGGGTGAATATCAGAGCAGAGACAGTGGCGGTCCTAGTCTCCCCAGGCTGTTACAACAGGATAGCCAGTGGCTTCAAGCACAGACATTTATTCTTCACAGTATGGGAGGCTGGGGAGTCCCAAGATCAGGGTGCCAGCAGATTTGGTGTCTCATGAGGTCCTCTCCAGCACGTCTTCCTATAAGGGCACTAATACCATTGATGGAGGCTCCAACCTCCTGAACTAATCACCCCCCAAAGGTCCCACCCCCTAATGCCATCACATTGGGGTGGGGCTTCCAATGTATGAATCTGTGGGGGTCCAGACATCCCTCCGTAGCAGTGGCCAAGGGGACTGAGGGACCAGAGGGAAGGGAGGTGGTGGGAGGGACATCCACAGGCCTGTTGAGTGACTTGTCTTAAGGCCTGTGAAGTTTTGGATTTGGCTGTGGGCCGCACACCCCTCGGCACCCCACCCTGACAACCAGCATTTCAGCCTCTAGTTAGGGATTCTCCTGGGACTGAAACCAGATTAATCCGTCTCCAGAACCCCACTGCTTGTCTAACTTACCACACACCCAACTAGGAAAATACTAAAGGATGTTGTGGCCCTTGGAGAGAAGTGAAGGAGGATGGGTTTTGGGTGAATCCACATAATCAAGTCAAAAGCAGTACTGAGGGGTTGGGCCTCACCTTCAAGACCTCCCTTTTTAGTTTCCCTAAGTATAGGCTCGCAGGTGCCCTCTGGCCATGGGCGGGTCACACGCGGTGTGGATCCCAGAGTAACCCTTGGCTAGCAGGGTGACCACTGGCAAACCACCTCATTCCCGGGGGCTCTGGCCTCTTTACAGGACTGTGGTGAGGACTGAACCGGATGCCGAGT
>RCUC01069156.1:0-11214 GCA_003697995.1 Taxidea taxus jeffersonii
ATTTTGAGTCTGAGGTGCCTTTGGAACGTTACCACACAGACTGGGGCCCTGAGAGGGAGTGACGGAGAAGACACATTCAAAATGGCTGCCAATAGGTCGCTCTCTTACATGGAGACTTGGAGAGTCCTGGTGGTAGTAACGGCCCCCGCTACTTAAAGGTAGTCCCCTGCCTCAATGTCACACAGTATGAACAATCATGATGGGAAGACAGAAAGAGGGCCTGAAGAACAGAGGACCTAAATCAGCAAGCTGACCATGACTAGCATGTAGTTACACTCCGTAGAACTTCAGGCAAAGCCAGGACAGATTTCGTGGCCTCTTCCTGTGGAAAATTTATGAAGCCCATATTGGAGAAAATGTTCTGGTAGTTTTAAGGCTGGCATTTTAAGTTGGAATGCTGTCTTGAAGTAGCACATAACGGCACAATTCAATAACTCTGACCATTGTGGAAAAATGCCATGTGCCAACAGCGATTTTCCATAATTTTGTTCAGAAAATCTGAAAGAAATGCAGAAAATGGATTTGCAGCCCTGGCAGCAGGCAGAGAAACAGTAGCAGAGGGCTTCAGGCCAGTAATTGATGTTTCAAATATCACTGAGTGCTTTGCCTGTAATTTTAGGGAAGAATGATAATAATTAAAAGCACAAACTTACAAGTCATTTCTGAGGAGGGAAAATGCTGAATGCACTTAGAGTGAAGGGGGGTTGCTGAAATGTTTAACTTTTTCCAGAGAGCTTTCAGATATGCAATGATTAGTTTTATGCTCACAGAGTGACTTTCTCCCCAATTGTTCCAGAGTGCCACAAATGGGAGATTATTAACCCATGGGATTCTCTGGGAGCCAATGATAATTCTATGTCCATATGACATTCCCAAACATTCATACCTCACCTGGGTTTTGTCACAAATAACACACTCTTTAAAAGGATGAAATTAAGCCTTCCCCATTCCTTAATTGTAGAATCAGTTGTTACCATGATTCAGAGCAAATTAGATTTGAGACTTTGCTACAAGAAATGTTGGAGCCTGCATCCACATTCACCCTTATTAGCTCTGTAACCTCAGGCACATCACTCAGCTGCTAAGAGCCTCTGTTTCTTCATCTGGAAAATGGGTATAACAGTAGTTCTTCCTTCTCATAGAGAAACTATTGAGGATGACCCAAGACAATAAAGCAGCACAGTCAATGATTGTGATCGGTGCTCAATAAGTATTATATGCTACAAGTATTACTGTTGCTGCTAAAATGGCAAAGGCACACTATTTTTCTATACCTACTTATTTTTGCTAATAGAATATAATTTCCTCAACTACTATTTGGCTTTATCTGTTTGACATTGCAAAAACAACAGGCCAGGACTGAAGTAAGCCGCATGCTCCTTTCCTGAAGGGAATCCCCTTCAGTTACCAAATGCAGATACTCAGTTTTCCATGTTTCTAACCCAGCACATGGCGAGTACTCTATAAATGTGTGTGGGACGTACATATATCTGTATGGGCAAATGGTGCAATCCCTCCATTGTGATGAAGGACAGGGATTCTGGTACCTACTCAGCTTTCAACAGCACCACTAACTGTGACATCTGTGTTTTTTGTGGGTGCAAGCTCTCCCTTCCTTCCAACACTGACTAGGGGTGACCTTCTGTAACTTGGGGAGACAGATGTGGTAAAATGGGTTGACCAGGATGCCATGATTAACAGAGGAGGTGAACACACTAAGCAAATGCTCTAATGATAGTGGTTTGCCATTAGTACTGTGGTAAATACCATTGTTTTATATTTTTCTTTAGCATCATCAACCTCCTTCTGGCCCATCAGAGTGAATTTTCTTCTCCAAGATCATGTTTTCTCACTTTAGGTTTTCACAGACATAGCCCTACCTGGCAGCTCATGATTCTGTGTGGACTAACAACCAGCAGGAAATGAGAAGAAGGGCTTTTATTTCTTTTTTTTCCTCCCAATCCGAAGCAGAAGTGTTGATCCCCCCAAGAAGTAGCTGACAGCAGGTGGACACCCTGCATAGGCCCCAGGGAATATCTGTTAGGCTGGTGATTTCCACAGCCTGAGAGGTGTCTCTGTCCTGACCAGCATGGCTTGGAGGCAGAAAAGGAAGCTGTCATGAAAATATCATACTTTCTCAGCTCCTCCCTAAATAATATGTGGGCAATCTGGTCCATCTGTATTCTTGTGCAAGAAATACTTCTATCCAAATGCAAAACTAAATTTTCTGAAAGTACCTACAGCATTGTGCTAATCCAGAATCTCTAGGCACTGAGTTGAGGGGAAGGGCTGTATTTTCTCTCTGGAAATGGTCTAACATGAATAACTGAGACTGGATAAATATCTAATTCAAAGAATTTAAAGGCCTGCCATGCAGCAGTGAGACAAGGTAAGAAATCCCAGACAATCTTGTTGATTTCAATTTGCTGTGAGAAATAGCAAATAGAATTATTTATTTCTAATTGAACTTTCCAAGTTGAATTCTGTGGAATTTTAACCACAATTTAGTGCCAAGATGAAGGTAACTCAGGAATTAAGGAATTAAGGAATTAAGAATGTTATAAGTAGTTTTTTAGAAAGATAAAATGCAGAGAAGAGCTATACAGGAACTCTCAGCAGTTTATGTAATAAACATAACATTCCCTAGTCAGTCTACCCTGGTGACTTGGGATGCCCTAGGAATACCTGATTGGATTGGTATCCCTGAGTCTGTAAGAGTCAGAATCATTAAGTTCTTGCTTAGGCCCCTCCTTTAAATGGTTAACGTAATGAGAGAGATTCATCCCAATCCCCATGTCCTCAGTTTGGGGAGGATTAAATGATTCCAGACTCTAAAAGACAGATACTGAGGGAATGAAAGGAATACAGTGCCATTAAATAGAGGTTCCCAAACCTGGTTGGGTATCACAGTCACCTGCTAATAGATAGATATGTAGATAGATAGATAGATAGATAGATATGTATATATATTCATGATGCTATTATGAATTATATTGTTTCACTTAATTTTCATTTCTGACTGTTTCTAGTATATGGGAAGACAGTTGATTTTGGTATATTATACTTGTTTCCTACAACATTGCTAAAATCACTTATTTGTTCTAGAAGATTCATTGGGTTTTGGACATATACAGTCATCGGTTATAAATAAAATCAATTTTTCTTCTTCTTCTTCTTTTCAAATGTTTATCTGTCTGGAGTTTTTGTGTTCATGTTCATAAAAGATTATCAGTCTATAGTTTTCATTTATGATAGTTTTCTGGTATCAGGGTAATACTGACTCACAGAAAGTCCAGAAATATTCCCTTCTTTTAAATGTTATAGAAGAGTTTGCATAGAGCTGGTATTATATCTTTCTCAAATATCTGAAGATATTTACCAGCAAAACTATCTCGGCCTGGAGTTTCCTTATGAGAAGAGTTTTAACTACACATTCAATAAATTTACCAAATGTAGGGATATTCAGGGTATCTATTTTCTTAAGAATGATCTTTGCTAATATGTCTTCCAAAGAAGTTGTACATTTCATCTAAGCTGTCACATTTACTCATATAGAGTTGTTTCTATTTTCTTATCCTCCTTTGAATGTCAGTAGACTCCTCTGTATCACCTCTGTATTTTTTTAATATCATTAATAGGAATTGTTGGCCTTTTTTTCTGACTATTCCAAATAGAGGCTTATCAATTTTATTAATCCTGCCTAAGAACTAAGGTTTGGCTTTAATGATTTCTCTCTATTGTTTTTCTATGTTCTATTTTGTTTATTTCTATTGTGATTTTCATTCCTTTTTTTTTCTACTTATGGTAAGTTCAATTTGCTCTTCTCTTTCCATTTTCTTAAGTTGAACGTTGAGGTATTGATTGCAGATTTTTCTTATTTTCTAAAAAGGGGAGAAAAACCAAAAGAGACTCTTAATGTCATAAAACAAACTGAGGGGGGTGGGGGGGAGAGGGGGTGGGAGAGGGTGGTGGGGTTACATTATATGTTTAAATAAAAAAGCTTAAATGAAAAAAAAGGCATTTAATCCTATAAATTTTCCTCTGCCTTAGTTAGTGGCATTCCAAAAATTTTATGTTGTGTTTTCATTGTCATTGTTTGAAATACAATCTAAAAACAATGACAATGAAAACATAACATAACAAAATTTTTAGAGTGAATATTTATTTAGAAGTGTCTTGTTTGGTCTACAAATATTTGGGAATTCTACAAGGATCTTTGACATCATATTTTAACTTAAT
The DNA here is from genome assembly GCA_003697995.1 of Taxidea taxus jeffersonii. Taxonomy (NCBI): domain Eukaryota; kingdom Metazoa; phylum Chordata; class Mammalia; order Carnivora; family Mustelidae; genus Taxidea; species Taxidea taxus. Next base: position 4,240 of record RCUC01069156.1, read on the forward strand.
TTCATTTTGGTCTACTCTGTATGATCTAAATATTTTTTAAATTATTAAGACTTTTTTTTGGCCCATGATAGGTCTATCTTAGTAAATATTCTGAATGCATTTAAAAATAATGTGTATTACATGGCTATTAAGTAGATGGTTCTATAAGTGTTGATGAGGTCAAATTTGCTTGACAGTATTATTCAAATCTCCTATATACTTACTGATTTTCTATCTATTTTGTGCTGCCAGTTTCTAAGAGAGGAGTATTGATGTCTTCAACTATAATTGTGGGTCTGTCTATTTCTCCCTGGTGTCCTTGGCTAGTTTTTGATCCATGTGTTTTGAAGCTATAGTCACTACAGAGACATTTAGAACTGTTGTATCCTTTTGATCAATCAACCACTCTACCAACATAAAATGAAAACTTGTGCCCTGTTACTATTAACTGTGAACTCCATTTTGTCTGATGCTAAGCCACTCCAAATTTCTTTTGGCTCACGTTAATGTGATATATCTTTTTCTGCCCTTTTTTGTTTAACTTAATGTGTCTTTCCATTTGAAGTGCATTTCCTTGTAGGCAGGATAGAGGAAGGTCTTCTTTTTTAATCCAGTCTGACAATCTCTACCTTTCAATTGAGGTACTTAAACCATTGACATTTAATTGTATTATTGATAAGGTTAAATGTTCTTTCCTTTGTCTTCTTTTTCAACTTTCTTTGAGTTAATTGAATATATTTTTAATGAATCCATTTCCTCTCTTCCTTTGGATTCCCATTAGCTATAGCTCTTTGCTTTGTTATTTGGTGCTTACTTTAGGGTTTATGGTATACATTATTAACTTGTCACAGTCTATCTTCAAATGGTATCTTACCACTGCATGTATATTTTAAGAGTTTTATACGAGTATACTTGAATTTCTCCCTCTCATTCTTTGAAATAATGTTGGCATATATTTTACTACTGTATTTTTAATAAACATAACATTATATTGTTATTATGTTTGTTCACAGGGTCAATGACCTTTTTAAAGATTTTTTTTATTTATTGGACAGACAGAGATCACAAGTAGGCAGAGAGGCAGGCAGAGTGGGGGGCGGGAAGCAGACTCCCCATTGAGCAGAGAGCCTGATGTGGGGCTCAATCCCAGGACCCCAACATCATGACCCAAGCCAAAGGCAGAGGCTTTAAACCACTGAGCCACCCAGGCGCCCACAAGGTCAATGATCTTTTAAGAGATATAAGATACAAGAAAAATCTCTTACATCTTTCCCATGTGGTTCATCTTTCCAAGGCCCTTAATTATTTGTGTAGACCCATGTTTCCACCTAGTATCGTTTTCCTTTGGCCTGAAGGGCTTCCTTAAATTTTGTAGCGGTGAAAATCTGCTGGCGATGAATTATTTTTGCATTTGTTCATCTGAAAAAGACTATTTTGCCATCATTTTTAAAAGATTGTTTTCATTGAGTATAAAATTTTAGATTGACTTTTTTTTTCTTCTGGCCTCTAAATATGCTACTTAGCAGCTACTACCAATATCTTTATTTTACAGACAGGTGAATTGAAGCTTAGAAAGGTGCATTGAAGTGATCAAGTTCAGAGAACTGGTAAGTGGTAGAGCCAGGATTCAAATCCAGGCTGTCTGAATTTGGATTCCCCAAGATTAGAAACATAAGAGGAACCTGTAGCTAATGTTTAATTAAGTGCCATGCTGTAGATACACCAGGCTAGTTGTGTGTACCTGGTATGCTCCTGTGATTTGCCTATTTTTCTCATAATATGCACCTTACAACTAGCTTCCTTTTTTTTTTTCTTTTTTTTTTTTTGTTATCCTAAGGTACTTCTAACACTGGTTTTGCCATTCATTGGCCAAATAGGTGTTTTGTGAAGCTCAAATGAAATCCTCCATGCAAAGCCCTTGGCACAATAGCAATATTATTTTTTCAACGTATGAGTTACCACTGTAAATGTTAAGTCTAGCATGTGTTCAATAAGATTTTTGCTCTGAACCTAATCCAAATGAGATTCTTTCTTTTTCTTTGTACTTCTTGACTTTAAGAAGTGGTTTTTTCCTCTCTAGATTCCTGAGACTTTACAATGGAAATGTGAAATGTGAAATGGAAAGATAGGCATCTTTTCCAGAAGCTAACTAGACTATCTGGTCTCCATTTAAAATGTTGATGTGGAGTGTTTCTCCTTTGCTGGTCAAGTTTCAAGGATTATCCCCTCTTGAAATCCTTCTTTACTGGGCACTCCCTATACTGTCCACCCAATCAATTTCTCTACTGAAGTCCCCATATCTGTATTATGTTTTTCTGTCCTCACTGAACAACTGTATGATTGTTCAGACTATTTTTTTCCTTTACCCACTTCCCTGAAACCACACAAATGGCATTCTTCTAGCAGACTCATTTGAGTCTCCTCTCAGTTGCTCACTCCCAATGTTAACATATGAACACCAGAGTTGTATTATCATTTTCCCCATTGAAGCCACATGGAATGAAAGTCAAATTCACATATGACTTTGTTTATGTGTTTTCATTGCATCAGTCCCTGACATTGATCTTAGAAGAAAAAATAATTATTCTTGATTCTCTGAGGATATTTGGCACATACTGTGGCTTCCTTAAAAATGTAGAGGACAGTGAATAGCAGAGAGGAAATACAGGACCTCTATCCATCCATCTGAGATATCTTTTGGGAGCAAGAGCATTCAATGTCAAAGAAAGATCCATGAATTAAGGGTTAAAGATTTTCACAGTGCACAAGGCACCTTTGGTAAATGATATCATTGAGCAACCATCACTGGGAAATCACACCCTGATTTCACACATCTCTCTCACCATTCACTGGGACTTGGGCTGTGTGACTATGTCCCCAGAGAGCAAAGACTTACATGCAAAACTGCAAACAACTCAGCAAAGTTGCTAAAAATAATTATATTTCAGTAAATGATTCTAAGCAAACAGGGAGAAAAATGTATTTAACAAAACTAGAATATCTAACAGACAGTGGAATGAAACTGAACAAAATCATATACAAAAATAGCATTTGGGTCCCATCTGAATTTAGCAATAAGGACTGTAACAATACAGTACAAATGTACCTTGTGTAACATTTGTCATCTAACTCTCGCTCCCAGACAGTTTATGGCATTAGATGATGCAGTTATAGAGAGATCTCTATAACAGAGGGACGTTATAACAGACGTCCCTCTATAGCAGAGGGACGGGAAATTAAAAGACTTAAAATCAGGTAGGCACAGCAGTATGTCAAACGATAGCTACACACAAATCTGTAGACTACCAAGTCCCACGATTTCCAAAGGGCAAGTTAAAAAAGAGAGTACTTTAGAATGACAAAGACTAGGTCCAAAGAGCATCAGAAAAGAATAAGAAGAAAGCTGCAGACTGCCCCCCCCAACTATGTGTGGGGAACTTACCATGTGTCCACCATTGCTCCAATCACTTCCACATGCTCTATTTCATCTTCACAGATATCTCTGATATCAACATCATCCTCCTACCTTACAAGGTGGAAAATGATGCTTGAAGAATGAAAGGGAATATCTCAAAATCAGAAGCAGGATCCAAGTCAAATTTTCTGACCTGTGGTTCTTAAACTTTAATGTCTGTCTGTGTGTGTGTGTGTGTGTGTGTGTGTGTGTGTGTGTGTTGTCATACTCATCAACTCATCATCACCATCATCATCACATGGGGAAACTTATAAAAATCACATTTTCAGGGGCACCTGGGTGGCTCAGTGGGTTAAAGCCTCTGCTTTCGGCTCAGATCATGATCCCACGATCCTGGGATGGAGCCCCACATCAGGATGTCCGCTCAGCAGGGAGCCTGCTTCCTCCTCTCTCTTTGCCTGCCTCTCTGCCTGCTTGTGATCTCTGTCTGTCAAATAAATAAATAAAATCTTTTTTTAAAAAAATCACATTTCCAGCCATCACCTCCCATAGACTTCTGGGATAGAAGTATGTAGGGGTCTGAGGGATTTGGAGCTGATTAAGGTAAAAGGTACAACCATGAGAGTTAGTAACGCAAAACATGCTTTACTGGGCTGCACTTGCATAGAGTTGTGTGTGAGGCAAAGACTCTCATAGCATAAGACCACCCAGAGACTTCAGACAGCCACCATCTAGAAGGGGAGGAGGGCAAAGGACCCCCCCACCCAGGGAAGAGGGATCTGAGAAAGAGCTTGAGTGTCTAGGTGGTGTCTGTCTCAGCAGTAAGGCAGAGGGACCCTGGGTCAGAGCTTCCCAGTGGCTGGCAGCAGCTTGGCACCTTATAACTACAAGGTCCTATCTGTGAATACCAGCTGTCAGGTGAGGTTCCAGGGGTATGCAAAAGAGGTAGATTCTGAATGGTGAAAAATCTGCTACTTTGGACCATTTTAAAAACAATTTGGTGTCTAAAACACTGGGTTTGGTACTAGAAGGTTTATTGAGCTAGTGAGTCTGAAGTGATGGCCAATATAGAGATGCCATCTTTGGCTCATTTATATGAAAGTGGGACCCCCATTTGAGATAAGCTTGTTGCAGTACATTACAGACCATATTTTGGAAAAGAAAATGCTTCAAACTCCCTGTTCTGGGCTCTCTTCATTGCACTACAGAAAGCTGAAATAATGGGTGGGCATGTCCATCGATGGTCTCCCAGAAGATGGTTTGCTGGGGAGCTCTGTAGAAGGTAGTCAGCACCAAGTCAGTGTCAGCCCAGACAAATGCTGGTTCGGGCCTTAGGATCTGGCTAGGGATGGGCAACATGCCTTCATCGTCTTAATGAGGAACCCATTCTCTCCATACAGGCTCAAATTCTGCATTCCTTCCTTATGACCAAAGTGGGAATAAGGTGTTTGTACAATGAACTTCCCAACCCAGTTAGGAGCAAACAGTGCTGTTTCATGATTCAGTCCATCTTATATATGAAACTATAACCTTAAGCTCTTTGATGTCAAGAACCAGTTTAGTTTGAGGTACCATCAGCATTTAAATCATAATTGTACCTCCAGTGAATGTAGTTAGTAGAGAGCATTGACTAATGAAAAGTATAGGAATATTCAGTGAGTGGGTTCCATGTATTTAAGTTGGTACACTAAGAAATCCACCCAGAGCCACAAAACTCCAATCAATTCCCCTGTCCTTGATGCCAAACAGGGAATTAGGATTCTGTCCTCACCATGGAGCTGAGTCACAAACTGAGGCTGCCCCTGGGATGTGGCATGCTCACCACACTTAAATAAGTTTGTTTGTTTGTTTTTCCCCAGGGTGGTAGGAGAGGTTGGAGGGAAGGGTAGAGAAAGAGAAACGCTGATTGGGAAAAAAAAACAAAAACACTTGAGGGGCCCAGTCCTCCCTTCCCCCACAGGTATCATGAAGAAGGAAATCCAGCCCTTCCCTTAGGGTCACTCTTTGTGACTCGGAACCTCCTCTCTTTTCAAAATCTGTTCCCCAGCACCCACAAATCACCTCATGGGAGGATAGTTTGTGGTCTTGACATGAAATGTCCCACCCCGCCCTCAAATTTCTCACCCACAGCTCCCTCCAAACTCACTCATATTTCAACTCACATAAAAATTTTCCCAGTCCAGGTACCACGGTCAGTGCTATACCTGTTGGTGAGGTTATGGTTCTCCACATATCTACCCGACCCTCAAATGAAAAAAGAAGTACAAGAATTCTAAATTGTGGTTGGCAATATTGGGTCACAATAATGAAAATTTTTTTTCAAATGTGTGATCTGTAGGTTTTGCTTTCTTTTTCCTCAATTTGCCCTTATGTGAAAAACGTGGTTCATCCTTGCCCGCATTAACCAACCCCTGCTGGGGGTTGTGTACCTCAGTACTTAACTATAATATGTGCATAGGTGATTTTTTAAAAGATTTTATTTATTTATTTGTGTGAGAGAAAGAGAGTACAAGCAGGGGAAACAGCAGGCAGAGGGAGAAGCAGGATTCCTGATAAGCAGGGAGCCTGATGTGGGACTCGATCTCAGGACCCTGGGGTCATGAGCTGAGCTGAAGGCAGATGCTTAACTGACTGAGACACCCAGTGCCCCTACATAGGTGATTTCAAGACAATGGGGTTGCTTGCAGTTCCTTCTTTCACCCATGGTGTTTCTTATACAAGCAACATTGCGAACGTCCTTTTCTTTACTAGGAAGCCCCTTTCACCCTGGATAATTCCCAGTCATCCTTTAGACATGACCTCCCAGACCCTTGCTTTTCAGAGTGTAGTCCTCAGGCCAGCAGAACCAGCACCACCTGGCTGTGAGCTAGAAACACAGAATCTCAGGCCTCTCACCCCAACCTCAGAGTCAACATTTTAAATAAGTCCTTGGATGTGTCATGGTCACGTTTGAGTCTCAGGAGGGCAGTCCTAGAGGGTCTCTTCCTGGCAGTAGTGATGAGTAGCAACTCACCCCTGCCTTCCATGTCCTTAGACATGCTTCTTGTTCTATTACAGTGACTTTAGGAAACTCTCCCAGTCTTTTTCAAATGGCCTGCTTGTAATTAGTTGTGCTAATTGCCACTCATAACTGGATAGTGAAATCAATTTTGTGAGCCATAACTAGATTTTTGAATGAAATAAAATAGATCAATCCACTCTAGAACTGAATGGAAAATGTCACTCAGGTGAGTTCATAAAATTTATGTTTATGTGTAATGGATTGTCTCTATATTTTTGCTGTGGGCCACAGTCATAAAAGCTGGAACCGTAGTACTCCAGAGTCTACATTCCTTTAATTCCGGGACTAATTGATCCTTTTGTTGCATATGTAACACTCAACACAAGGAAAGTTGAGAGTAGAGATGCCAAAAAGGTGGAATATGGCATAAGGCTATAGATCTTCCAGAATGGCCTGAGTTGTAAGTACAGATAATGGCCAAGGAGAGATTGACCAAAGGCAGAGAGGAAGAAGGACCTGGCATAGTGCAGAATGGAGGAGAAGCAGGAACTTGCCAGAGTCTGCATGAAATTCATGTGAA
>ML095688.1:6904-19629 GCA_003697995.1 Taxidea taxus jeffersonii
TGATGCCACCAACTTTGGCTTTCTTTTTCAATATTCCGTTGGCTATTTGAGGTCTTTTCTGGTTCCATATAAATTTTAGGATTATTTGTTCCATTTCTTTGAAAAAATTGAATGGGATTTTGATAGGAATTGCATTAAATATGTAGATTCCTTTAGGTAGCGTAGACATTTTCAGAATATTTTTTCTTCCAATCCATGAGCATGGAACATTATTCCATTTCTTTGTGTCTTCCTCAATTTCTTTCATGAGTACTATATAGTTTTCTGAGTATAGATTCTTTGCCTCTTTGGTTAGGTTTATTTCTAGGTATCTTATGGTTTTGGGTACAATTGTAAATGGGGTTGACTCCTTGATTTCTCTTTCTTCTGTCTTGTTGTTGATGTAAATAAATGCAACTGATTTCTGAGCATTGCTTTTATATCCTGACACTTTACTGAAATCCTGTGCAAGTTCTACAAGATTTGGAGTGGAGTCTTTCGAATTTTCCACATATAGTATCATATCATCTGCAAGGAGTGATAGTTTGACTTCTTCTTTGCCGATTTGGATGCCCTTAATTTTTTTTTTTTTTTTTGTCTGATTGCTGAGGCTAGGACTTCTAGTACTATGTTGAGTAGCAGTAGTGATAATGGACATCTCTGACATGTTCCTGACCTTAGCGGAAAAGCTCTCAGTTTTTCTCCATTGAGAATGATATTTGTGGTGGGTTTTTCAAAGATGGCTTTGATAATATTGAGGTATGTGCCCTGTATCCCTACACTTTAAAGAGTTTTGTTCAGGAAATAATGCTGTACCTTGTCAAATGCTTTTTCAGCATCTATTGAAAGTATCATATGGTTCTTACTCTTTCTTTTATTAACATGTTGTATCATATTGATTGATTTGCGGATGTTGAACCAACCTTGCAGCCCTGGAATAAATCCCACTTGGTCGTGGTGAATAATCCTTTTAATGTACTGTTGGATCCTATTGGCTAGTATTTTGGTGAGAATTTTCACATCCGTGTTCATCAAGGATATTGGTCTGTAATTCTCTTTTTTGATGGGATCCTTGTCTGGATTTGGGATCAAGGTGATGCTGGCCTCATAAAATGTGTTTGGAAGTTTTCATTCCATTTCAATTTTTTAGAACAATTTCAGGAGAATAGCAATTAATTCTTCTTTAAATGTTGGTAGAATTCCCCTGGGAAGCCGTCTGGCCCTGGGCTCATGTTTGTTTGGAGATTTTTGATAACTGTTTTAATATCTTACTGGTTATGGGTCTGTTCAGGTTTTCTGTTTCTTCCTGGTTCAGATATGGTAGTTTATATGTCTCTAGGAACGCATCCATTTCTTCCAGATTATCGAATTTGTTGCAATAGAGTTGCTAATAGTATGTTCTAATGATTGTTTGTGTTTCTTTGGTGTTGGTTGTGATCTCTTCTCTTTCATTCATGATTTTATTTATTTGGGTCATTTCTCTTTTCTTTTTGATAAGTCCAGCCAGGGGTGTATCAATCTTATTAATTCTTTCAAAGAACCAGCTCCTAGTTTTTTGATTTGTTCTATTATTTTTTTTTTAGTTTCTATTTCATTGATTTCTGCTCTGACCTTTATGATTTCTCTTGTCCTGCTGTGTTTAGGCTTTCTTTGTTGTTCTTTCTCCAGCTCCTTTAGGTGTAGGGTTAGGTTGTGTATTTGAGACCTTTCCTGTTTCTTGAGAAAGGCTTGTATCACTATATATTTTCCTCTCAGGTGCCTTTGCTGTCCCACAGATTTTTAAACCATTGTGCTTTTATTATCATTTGTTTCTGTGAATTTTTTCAATTCTTCTTTAATTTCCTGGTTGACCCATTCATTCTTTAGAAGGATGCTCTTTAGTCTGCATGTGTTTGGGCACTTTTCAAATTTCCTCTTGTGATTGAGTTCTAGCTTCAGAGCATTGTGGTCTGAAAATATGCAGGGAATGATCCCAATCTTTTGATACCAGTTGAGACCTGATTTATGACCCAGGATGTGATCTATTCTGGAGAATGTTGCATGGGCACTAGAGGAGAATGTGTATTCTGTTGCTTTGGGATGGAATGTTCTGAATATTTCTGTGATGTGCGTCTGTTCCAGTGTGTCATTTAAGGCCTTTATTTCCTTGTTGATCCTTTGCTTAGATGATCTGTCCATTTCAGCGAGGGGAGTGTTAAAGTCCCCTACTATTATGGTATTATTGTCAATGTGTTTCTTTGATTTTGTTATTAATTGGGTTATATAGTTGGCTGCTCCCATGTTAGGGGCATATTTAAAATTGTTAGATGTTCTTGTTTGACAGACCCTTTGATTATGATATAGTGTCCTTCCTCATCTCTTATTATAGTCTTTGGCTTAAAATCTAATTTATCTGATATAAGGATTGCCACCCCAGCTTTCTTTTGATGTCTATTATCATGGTAAATTGTTTTCCACCCCCTTACTTTAAATTTGGAGGTTTTTTTCGGTCTAAAGTGAGTTTCTTGTAGGCAGCATATTGATGGGTTTTGTTTCTTTTATCCATTGTGATATGCTGTGTCTCTTGATTGGGGCATTTAGCCCATTTACCTTCAGGGTAACTATTGAGAGATATGAATTTAGTGCCATTGTATTGCCTGCAAGGTGACTGTTACTTGAATTTTCTCTGTTCCTTTCTGGTACTACTTTTAGGTGCTTTCTTTGCTGAGAGGAACCCTTTCAGTATTTCATGTAGAGCTGGTTTGGTGTTTGCAAAATTCTGGAAGCTTTTTATCTCACCTTCTAGTTTCAATGATAGCTTGGCCGGGTATAGTATTCTTAGGTGCATGTTTTTCTTGTTTAGTGCTCTGAATATATCATGCCAGTTCTTTCTGGCCTGCCAGGTCTCTGGATAAGTCCATTGCCAATCTAATATTTTTACCATTGTATGTTACAGACTTCTTGTCCCGGGCTGCTTTCAGGATTTTCTGTTTGTCACTCAGACTTGTAAATTTTACTCTTAGGTGATGGGGTGTGGAACTATTCTTTTGGATTTTGAGGGTGGTTCTCTGCATCTCCTGGATTTTTATGCTTGTTCCTTTTGCCATATTAGGGAAATTCTCTACAATAATTCTCTCCAGTATACCTTCTGTTCCCCCCTCTCTCCCAATTATTCTGATGTTGTTTCATCTTATGATATCACTTATCTCTTGAATTCTCCCCTTGTGGTCCAGTAGTTGTTTGTCTCTCTTTTGCTCAGCTTCTTTATTCTCTGTCATTTGGTCTTCTATATCACTAATTCTTTCTTCTGCCTCATTTATCCTAGCATTAAGAGCTTCCATTTTTGATTGCACCTCATTGATAGCTTTTTTTATTTCAACTTGGTTAGATTTTAGTTCTCCTTTTTCTCCAGAAAGGGCTTTTATTTCTCCAGACAGGGTTTCTCTAATATCTTCCATGCCTTTTTCGAGCACAGCTAGAACCTTGAGAATCATTATTCTGAACTGTAGATCTGACATATTACCAATGTCCATATTGATTAGGTCCCTAGCCTTTGGTACTGCCTCTTGTTCTTTTTTTTTTTTTTTTTTTTTGTGGTGAGTTTTTTCACCAAGTCATTTTGTCCAGATAAGAATATATGAAGGAGCAAATGAAATACTAAAAGGGTGGCAAAGTACCCACCCAGGAAAATGTGCTTTAACCAAATCAGAAGCGACCCCAAATCATGTGGGGGGAGAAAGGGGGTAAAAAAGAAGTTCAGGGTAAAAAATTTAAAAAAAGAAAACAAATAAAGAAAAAAAATATATGTATTAGACTGGTGACTAGAACTGGGTCACCCACTTAATTTTGGGAGTATTTTGGTCTCTTAGAAGAAACTACCTCCCAAAATTTTAATGAATGAAAAACATATATAAGGGTAAACACAATAAAGGTATTTAATATGGCTATAAAGATAAAAAAATTAATTTCTAAAACAGGAATTGATAAGGTAAGTTGGTTGGGAGAATAAAGAAAAAGAAGGTGGAGAGAATTTGCTCAGGCTGGAGACTAGAAGAAGCTCGGTGCTAGATTTAGGGTGTATTTTAATCTATTAGAAGAAGTTGTACCCCAATTTTTTAGAAGAAACAGCCTATGTGTAAACAAAAAATCAAGTTAGATATAATGAATGATGAAATATGACTATAATAATGAAGATTCAAAGAAGTTTGTTTTTTATGAAAGGTATTGTTAAGATAAACTAGTTAAACAACATTAAAAGAGGAAAGGTTCAACTTTAAAAAATAGCAGAAGAAAAAAATAAAATAAAAAAAATTAATTTTGCAAGACTAAAGAATCATGGGGAGAAAGCCATAAATTCTATGCTTTGATTTTTCCTCCTCTAGAATTCAGCTGTTCTCCTTGGTAAGTAAACTTGGTCTCAGCTGGATTTCTAACAAGGCCCTTCTGAGGGAAGGGCCTGTTGTAGTGATTCTCAAGTGTCTTTGCCCCAGGCAGAATTGCACCGCCCTTATGAGGGGCCAGGCTAAGTAATCCACTAGGGTTTGCTTTTGGGAGCTTTTTTTCCCTGAATTCTTTCTGTAGAGTTCTGGAGGATGGAAATAAAAATTTTAGCCTCCCAATCTCTGGCCCTGAGGAACCAAGAGCTCAGGGCCCCACTCCTCGGTGTGCCCTCAGAGAAAATCACTCAATCACTCCCATCTCCCTGGCTGTGCTCAGAGCTCACCCAGCCTGTGACCAAGCATCTCTGTCTCTGGCACACAGCTCTGCCTGGTGTCTCCGAACCCCGCAAATCTCTGAGCTCTTCCATGGGGGTGTCTCCCCAAACCTTGTGGGAACCCCACTCAAAGAGCAGTGTCCTGTGCCACGGATTACAGTTCAAGGTAACCCCAAGTTGAGAGCTCACTTCTCAGCTCTTTCTCTGTAGCCAGCTTCCCCGCTCTAATACCTGCAAACTCTGTGACACTCAGACAGCCCCAATCCTTCTCTGACCCTGTGGAACCTGAGGCCACACAGTCCCCACATGGGCTTCACCCCAGTTTAGCCTCTGGATTGATGTCCCTCAGTGGAGCAGACTTTTAAAAATTCTGATTTTGTGCTCTGTCGCTCCACCACTTGCTGGGATTCAGCCCCTCCCCCTGCGGTCTATCCTCCCGTCACTTTGGATTCACTTCTCCGCCGGTCCTGCCTTTCTGAAAGTGGTCAATTTTCTGTTTCTAGAATTGTTGCTCTTCTTCTCTCCAATCTCATGTTGGATTTTTGGTGTTCGGAATGGTTTGATAAGCTATCTAGCTGATCTCCTGCTACCTGATGTCATCTTAGCCTGCTACTTCTCCACCATCTTGACTCCTCCCCCATTTTCATGGGATTTTGATAACATGTAAAAAGTATTTGAATTCATACTTAAAATGTATGAATAGAAGAGAGAAAGAAAAGAAGAAAGAATGGAAGAAAGGTAGGAGGACCCTAGGCTCACCTCATCCCATAAACATAACTAGATAACTATCAAATCATCGTAAACACCAAAGAAATCAACCTAAAGACTTACAGAACAAACTCCAAAACTAAAGGGTTGAAGAGTCTTTATCAAAGAGTGTAGAAAGTGTTGTGATATGGTTTGGAGAAAGGGATTGTGGGTGCTGTTGAGGGAAAGGAGCTATAGTCATGGAGAAGGACAAAGAAGTGTAGAACAACCAACAGAATGCACAAGAAAAACATTTGCTCAAATCTACTGGCTTGGAAAATGAGAAGGACTGAATTTCATGACGTGTGCAAATAGCAAGGCTTAAAGTCTGGAGTTTTAAAGGTCAGCTGGGTTGACTGGCATAGAGCCTGGAGGGCACTGTACTGTTCCTAGAAAGAAAGCAGGCAAACAGCCTTGGGGGAAGAAATCATGGAAAGAGCATCTGAAAAACAGTTGGAGAATGGGTGGGAGATTATTCACTATTTTAGGAGCATTTCCCAGAGAGGGAGTGTTCAGGGAGATGCCGCTCAGGGAACAAAGGAAACAATGTCATTTTCTTCCCCTACCCTTCTGCATAAATATACAGCCACAAGAAGGAAGCAGCTGAATACTGACACTGGCTGCCTAACTTGCTTATACCAAATCCTGTGCCCCAGTACTCTGGTGGGACTTCCCTTCTCAGTCAATCTTGGCTCACTCCCAATGTGTTTGGCTCCTCCCAAAGAAGACCAGCACAAGTTCCTTTCCACACAATCTCTAAAGACTAGAGTTTTTAAAGGTCTGCAAGCTTGGGTGGGATAGAGCCCAGAAGGCACTATGTTTCTCCTGGAAAGAAGGCAGAGAAAAATGAGCAGAGGCAGGCAGCATGTGAACAGCAGTCTGAAAAATACCTGGGGCACACAGGAGGATAGATTATTCCCCATTCTAAGAGCACTTCCTTGAGAGGCAGCATTCACAGAGATGTCTCTCCAGGAACAAAGGAGCTCATGGGCATCTTCTTCCTCCCCCACCCCCTCAGCATACATGTGGAGCCACCTAAGGGAAGCAGCTTAGCACCCATACTGCCTGCCTAACTTACTTACAGTAAATCTCACCTACGCTTTGCCATGGGGGGGGTGTCTTTCTCAATCACGCTTGCCTCATTTCCAAAGTGGTAAGCCATTACCCCAGAAGACAAGCCCAAATACCTGCGCAGTCCATGTCTCTGAACCAGAGTTTTGCAGAGCCTTAGTTCCAGTGGAGATGCTGTCAGGTCCCATCTCACAAGCAGACCAGAGGATACCTAGTTACAACTTTCCACATTTAGGCCAGGAACTAAACACTGCCCACAGTAGTCAAGGAGAGCCTCTGCAGATTAGGAGGAAGGACAGAGCAGCCACAATGCCATAGCAATAGTGGAGTACATGCAGTACACCCTGGAGGCACTCTGTAAAGCACCAGACCCTGTACACTACATGACTTCATTTTAATAAAGCCATTACTTTGAGAAGCAGGAGACATAACTGGCCTTTTTAACACAGAGAAGAAGGCATAGTCTTGGACAAAATGCAAAAGCAGAGGAATTTATTTAAAATGAAGTGACAAGATAAGGCCATAATCAGAGATCTAATAAAAACAGATATAATTAGACAGGCTGATAGAAAATTGAAAGCAGAAAACATAAGGATACTCACTGAGCTTGGGAAAAAATAGAAGACATCCAGAGAGACCATTACATAGAAATAAAAGAGTTAAAGAAGAATCACTCAGAAATAAAAAAAAATACAATAAATGAGATTGGAAACAGGCTTGATGCAATGAAGAACAGGCTGGAAGAAGTAGGTAGCTGCATTAGTGACATAACACAAAATAATGGAAAATACTGAAGCTGAACAAAATATAGAAGAATACGGGAACACTACAATAGACTTAGGGAATTCAGTGACTCCATCAACCGTGAGAAGAAAAAGAAGCAGGAAATTTATTTAGGGAAATAATAGAAGAAAACTTCCCTAATCTGGGGAAGAAAACAAACATCCAGATCCAGGAGGCACAGAAAACTCCCATCAAATAAACAAAAGCAGGCCAACACTAAGACATACTGTCATTAAACTTTCAAAATATAGTGATAAAGGAAAAAATTATAAAAGCAACAAGAAAGAAAAGTGTTTAATTTACAAGGGAAAACCCATAGGCTAGCTGGAGATTTTTCAACAGAAACTTGGTAAGCCAAAAGAGAGGAGCATCATATATTCAAACTGCTGAATTTAAAAAATCCACAGCCATGATTACTTTATCCAGGAAAACTGTATTTCAGAATAGAAGGAAAGATAAAGAGTTTACCAGACACACAAAAATAAGGAGTTCATGACCACTACACAGCCCTATAAGGAATATTAAAAGGGACTCTGAATGCAAGGAGAAATCTAAAGTGACAAAGACAAATAAAGATCAGGGAAAATCTCCAGAAACAGTGACAAAACAAATGATGAAATGAGACTAAATACATATTTATCAAGTTACTTTGAATGTAAATGTACTAAGTGCTCCAATCAAAAGACAAGGTGTCAAATGGATGAAAAAACAAAACACACTTATATACTATCCACAAGGGACTCATTTAGACCTAAAGACACATGCACTTTGAAAGTGAGGTTGTGGAGAAATATTTATCATGCCAACGGATGTCAAAAGAAAGCCAGAGGAGAAGTACTTAATACTGATAAAACTATCTTAAAATAAAGTCTGTAACAAGAGAGGAAGAAGAACAGTATATCATGTTAAAGGAGATAACCAACAAGACGATCTAGCAATTGTAAGTATTTATGCACCCAACATGGGATCACCCAAATATATAAAACAATTAATAATAAATATAAAGGAATAAATGGATAATAACACAATAATAGTAGGGAACTTCAATAATCCAGTTACATCAATAGACAGATCATCTAAAAAATACAAAAACATGGGAACAATAGCTTTGAATGATACACTGGACCAGATGAGCTTAATATATATATACATACACACACACACACACACACATACGTATGTGTGTGTGTGTATGTGTGTGTATACACATATTCAGAACATGCCATCCTAAAACAGGAGAACACACGTTCTTTTCTAGTATGCATAAAAATTCTCCAGAGTAGATCACATAATAGTCACAAATGAGGCCTCATCAAATACAAAAGATTGAAATCATATTATGCAACTTTTCTGATGACAATACTTTGAAACTAGAAGTCAACCACATGAAAAAGTTTGGAAAGATGGAAGCTAAACAGCATGCTACTAAACAATGAATGGGTGAACTAGGAAATCAGAGACAAAATAAAAAATATGTGGAAGCAGATGAAAATGAAAATACAATGGTTCAAAACCTTTTGGATGCAGCAAAAGCTGTTCTAAGAGGGAATTAAATATAATAAAGGACTATCTCAAGAAGCAAGAAAAAATCTCAAATACACAATCTAATTTTACACCTAAAACAGCTAGGAAAAGAACAGAAAATGAAGGCAAAACCAGAAGAAAGGAAATAATATAGATTAAAGTAGAAATAAATGGTATAGAAACCAAACCAAGGGACGCCTGGGTGGCTCAGTTGGTTAAGCGGCTGCCTTCGGCTCAGGTCATGATCCCAGTGTCCTGGGATCGAGTCCCACATTGGGCTCCTTGCTCGGCAGGGAGCCTGCTTCTCCCTCTGCCTCTGCCTGCCTCTCTGTCTGCCTGTGCTCGCTCTCTCTAACTAATAAATAAATAAAATATTTAAAAAAATAAAAAAAAAGAAACCAAACCAAGGGGTGCCTGGGTGGCTCAGTGGGTTAAAGCCTCTGCCTTCGGCTCAGGTCATGATCCCAGGGTCCTGGGATCAAGTCCCGCATCAGGCTCTCTGCTCAGCAGGGAGCCTGCTTCCTCCTCTCTCTCTCTGTCTGCGTCTCTGCCTACTTGTGATCTCTGTCTCTCCAATAAATAAATAAAATCTTTTTAAAAAAAGAAACTAAACCAAACCAAAACAAAGAAATAGAACAGATAAATAAAACTAGGAGCTGATTCTTTGAAAAAATTCATAAAGGTGATAAACCTCTAGCCAGACTTATCAAAAAGAGAAAGCACCCAAATAAATAAAATCACAAACTAGAGAGAAGAAATAACCAACAACACAGAATTATAAACAGTTATAAGAGAATATTATGAAAAACTATATGGAAATAAGTGGACAACCAGGAAGAAATGGACAAATTCTTAGACACATATAAATTACCAAAAGTGAAATAGGAAGAAATAAAACACTTGAACACACTGACAACCATCAAAGAAACTGAATCAGTAACCAAAAAACTGCCAACAAACAAAAGTCCAAGGCCAGATGGCTTCACAGGCCAGTTCTACCAAACATTTAAAGAAGAGTTAATACATATTCTTCTTAAACTATTCCAAAAAATAGAAAAGGAAAGAAAACCCCAATTCACTTTATGAGACCAACATTACTCTGATACCAAAACCAAAAAAAGACTCGATGAGAAAAGGGAACCACAGGTTGATACCTCTGATGAAAATGGATGCAAAAATTCTCAATAGTAACACATTGAATCCAAAAATACATTTAAAAACATCAACCACCATGATCATATGAGATTAATTCCTGGGTTGCAAGTATAGTTCAATATTTGCAAATCAGTCAACATGATATACCACATTAATAAAAGAAAGGATAAAAACCATAAGATCTTTTCAACAGATGCAGAGAAATTATTTGATAAAGTACGAGATCGATTCATGGTAAAAACCCTCAACAAAGTAGGTGTAGAGGCAATATGCCTCAACATCATTAAAACCATATACAGAAAAACACAACTAATATCATTCTCAACGGGGAAACACTGAGAACTTTTTCTGTACAGTCAGGAATAGGACAAAGATGTCCACTCTCACCTTTTTAGTTAATGTAGTACTTGAAATCTTAGCCACAGCAATCTCACAACAAAAATAAAAAACAAAAAAGACATCAAAATCAGCAAGGAAAAAGCCACACCTTTACTATTAGCAGATGGAATGATAATTTATGTAGAAAACCTGAAAGACTCCACCAGAAAACTGCTACAACTGATCAACAAAATCAGAAAGCTCTCAGGATACAAAATCAACATACAGAAATTGGTTACATTTCTATATGACAATTATGAAGAAGCAGAAAGAGAAATTAAGAAATCAATCCCATTTATAATTGCATCAAAACCAATGAGATTCCTAGGTATAAGCCTAAACAAATAATGAAAGATCTGTACAAAACACTGATGAAAGGATTTGAAGATGACACAAAAAATGGAAATACATTCCAGGCTCATGGACTAGAAGAACAGATATTGTTAAAACGTCTATACCACCCAAAGTAATCTACAGGTTAAATGCAATCTTTATCAAAATAGCAATAGTATTTTTCACAGAACTAGAAGAAACTATGCTAAAGTTTATATGGAATCATAAAAGACTCCAAATATCCAAAGCAGTCTTGGAGAAGTAAAGCAAAGCTGGAGGCATCACAATTCTGGACTTCAAGCTATATTACAAAGCTGTAATAATCAAAACAGTATGATACTGATGGAAAAATAGACACATAGATAAATATAAAACACAGAAAGGAACCCACAGTTCCATGGTCAATTAATCTTTGACAAAACAAGAAAGAATATCCAATGTGAAAAACAGTTTTTCCAACAAATGGTGCTGAGAAAACTGGACAGCAACATGAAGAGGAATGAAACTGGACCACTTTCTTTCCCCCTACTCAAAGGTATATTCAAAATGGATTCAAGACCTAAATGTGATACCTGAAACCATAAAAATCCTACAGGAGTACACAGGCAGGAAACTCTTTGACACTGGCCATAGCAACTTATTGCTAATTATGTCTCCTGAGTCAAGGGAAACAAAAGGAGAAAGTAACAATTAACAACCTCATCAAAATAAAAAGCTTCTGCATAGCATATGAAATAATCAAGAAAACCAGAAGACAACCCAAGGAATTGGAGAAAATAATTGCAAATGACATATTTGATAAAGGCTTAGTACCCAAAATATATAAAGAACTTACATAATTCATTGTCTCAAAGTGAATAATCCAATAAAAATGGGCAGAAGCCTAAATATATATTTTTCCAAAGAAGACATCCAGATGGCCAACTGACACATGCAATAATGATCAACATCATCCACCATCAGTGAGACACAAATCAAAACTACAATGAGATATCATCTCACACCTGTTAGAATGGCTAAAGTCAGCAACCAAAGAAACAATGGGTGCTGGTGAGAATATGGAGAAAGGGGAACCCTCTTGTACTGTTGATGGGAATGCAAACTGGTGCAGCCACTCTGGACAACAGTACTGAGGTTCCTCAAAAAGCTAAAAATAGAGCTATCCTATGATCCAACAATTGCACTTCTGGTATTTACCCAAAGAATTAAAAAATACTAATTCAAAAGGATACGTGCACCTTTATAGCAACCTTAGCTACAATAGCCATATTATGGAAACAGTCCAAGCGTCCATTGACTTATGAGCTGGTAAAGAAGTGGTAAATACACACACACACACGCACACACACACACACACTCACCAGGATAGTACTCAGCCATAAAAAAAAAAAAAACATGAAATCTTACGATTTGCAATGACATGGATGGTGCTAGAAAGCATCATACTAAGAAAATAAGTCAGAGAAAGAAAAAAACCATATGATTTTACTCATATGTGGAATTTAAGAAACAAAACAAATGAACAATAAGTGAGAAAAATAGAGGGAGGCAAATCAACACAGAGACTCAAGTATAGAAAACAAACTGATGGTTGCCAGAGGAGAGGTGAGTGAGGGATGAGTAAAATAGTTAATGAGGATTAAGAAGTCCACTTGCTAACCTGAGCATCAGGTGTTGTATGGCAGGATTGAATCAGTATATTGTATACCTGAAGCTAATATTACAGTGTACATTGACTAACTGGAATTTAAATAAATTTTTAAAAACATAATTGCAGATAAGTGTTTAAGAATATGATAGGAAAGAGTGAAAAAATAATGTATTATGAGGTCATAGAAATCTAGAAAAATATGAATGTCTAGAATAGGAAAATGAACAAATGACATACACTGGCTAATTACAGAAGTATACCAGTAAACAAGGCAATGATGCTTAATCTCATTACTTCAAAATTGCCAATTCAAATTTTGACATCTTTGAAACAAAATAAAATGTATGAATTTTGCTTAAGATGTACCTGGATTTAACAATCTGTTCTTTTCACTTGAGGTATAATTGACAT
>RCUC01069164.1:0-15302 GCA_003697995.1 Taxidea taxus jeffersonii
TACATTATAGGTGATTTTCTCTGCTAAAGCTATGATTTTGGGTGGGTGAGGGTAATAGAGTACTTACGGGGGTGGGACTAGGAACAAGGAGGGGAATGGGAAGGGGACATTGTTATCTTAAAAAGGGCTTTTTTATGACTTCACCTGTTTTTATGACTGTGGCACGTCTCCTGAAAAATGATTTCAGGGGATTACACTTCGGGTCATCTGCCTCATAGTGACTGTTTTAAAGATTCTTGGAGGATGCTTTCTGCTCTTTCCACAGTATAAGCCCTGGGCAATGAGCCAAAGTTGTTTTAAATCTCAGTTGAAAGCTCTGGCTCTTTGCACATGAAAATGTGCCAAAAGGAAGTCTAATAACTTATCAAGTTGAGGCACCTCAGGGAGGTCCAGAAGCAGGAATTTTTGAAAAGGGGTTTAGGGAGCAAGGTTATTAACTCTTGAACCAACTGTAGCCCTTTTTTGAGCTACTATTTGTATTTGGTTAATTGAGTACATTTTTTTCCCCAAAGACAATGGGCTTGAGAGCCCTAGGTTTTCTCAGTGAAACTTTTAAATGGGGGCACCTCCGTGGCTCAGTGGATTAAGTGTTTGCTTTTGACTCAGATCATGATCTCAAGGTCCTGGGATCAAGTCCCACTTTGTACTCTGCTTAGTAGGGAGTCTGCTTCTCCCTCTCCCTCTGTGCATGTCTCTCTCTCTTTCTCCCACTCTCTCTCAAAAATAAATAAATAAAACCTTAAAAAACGAAACTCTTAAATGAATTGTGCTATTGACCAACTCCAATGATCAGTCAATGCCTCACTTTCCTCCTCTAGAAAAGGGAGATGGAATGTGTCTGACATACCTCATTAATATACCTTTAAAGTGAAAATTCTGTTGGAGAGCACAAGATAAATTATCTCAGCAAATTATTTGGCCAGCATCTCTTGGGCACTGTACTAACAGCCACAAGGAATTCAGAAAATACTTAGGAAATATTAATTTTAGTTTCCAGTCATGATCTACAAAGCAAAGGACACCAGATTCCTTCTAGAATGATGAAGTGGCTACTGTGGTGTATCATTCACATTTCTATCCCTGCCTTCTGTCCTTTTTAGATGGAAGTCTTCATCCCCCAGTAGTACGGAAAGCTGACAGTTCATAGCTTGGTATTCCCTATGTGCTCCTTGCCCAAGGCCCTCACAGCCAATGACTGGTGGACAGGGGGAGGTAAAGGCCCTGACCCTTGCTCATAACTCCAGAGCTTCCCAAGGGGTTGGCTGTGGCCTGAGAGATAGCTTTGCACTTCTTTGCACAACCTTGCTTCCTCAACAAAATGCCTTGGGCAGCACATATACTAAAATTGGAACTATATGGAGAAGATCAGTGTGGCCCCTACACAAGGCTGTCATGTGAATTCATGAAGCGTCCCCCATTTTCCAACCTATAAAATCTTAATTATGAAAGAAAAAAATGCCTTCATGCAAATCTCTAGAGTCTGCTTCTGGGGAACCTGACTTATGGTAATTAGCCAAAATAAAGTGCTATGGGAATTTATAGAAGGAAGAAGGCAAATCCTGTTTGGGGGGAAATGGTATTTGTGATATGACTTGAGAGATGTGTGGGGCTTCCATTGGTGGTGGAAGAGGTAGGGAAAGAAGTGTTTAGTACTATATTGAAAGGAAAGAGAACAATCCAAGGCTCGGGGATCAGAGGTGTACAAACCTGAAAAGTAAAGTTCAAAAGTCTGGTACATGCTCCATTCGCAGGGCACTAGGAGCTTAGGATGAGAAGGCAGATGAGTATATATAATGGAGAGTCCTAAAACCCCAGCTTCCAGTAACAAACTAAATCAGAGGGAAGAAAAAAGCATGGAAGTCTTCTTTAGAAGAGGAGTTTATGCAATACAGGCTATGCTTTCAGAGAATGATCCAGAAGCAAGCATAATGAAGGAGTCTAAAATGGAAGATACTTTATGGTGCTTAATAACCTTAGATTATATTTAAAAATTTAGAAGAGTTCCAAATGAAATGAAGCACTGAAGCAGTTTGAAAATATATAATTACAATACCTGGAATATGTCTTTTTTGTTTTTTAACTTAATCATTATCCAGGCAAGCTGGCTCGAGGATGACTGCAAGGGGAGAAAGAAGAGGGGGGGCGGAATATGAGAGAAAGAAAGAATATGAGAGAGAGAAAGAGAGAGAATAGGACAAACAGGTAGGCTACATCGTATATTACCCCATGACCAGTTGTTCATGGGACCATAGCTCTCCAGCTCTGGATTAGTGAGAAAATTAAATACCCTGGAATTCTAACTAACTAGTGCATAGGCTGAGCCAAGTATGGCGGGCTCATATCCTATCTTAGGGTTGAAATTCATTGAGGCAAATCATTTCACTTCTCCAAGTCTCATATTCTTTATTTGTAGAAGTAAATGGATTCTGATGAAATTTTAAGAGAACACTGTGTGAACTGCTTTGCCATGTGTGGTGCATAATAAACAGTCTACACGTAAAACTTTTGCTATCATTAGCTCTGTCGCTAATGGTCTAGACCTTGGGAATAGTCTTTGACACCTCTGAGCCCCTAATTCCTTATTTGAAAAACTAGTTGGCTTTTTTACAACTATTACTTTCCATATTTTTAAAGCTGGGTTTCAAGTATGATTTTCTTTAAAATCAAATTAAACATGCAATTTAGTTAACCCCAACTCAACAAGATAAGTATACTTGGTGAACTCATTTCCCAGAAACAGGTGAGGAACTTGCATGGGGGGAACAAGATACCACCGACTTTAGTCCCTGCCAGAGTGAGGGTCTCTTTTGGAATTGTCTGGTCAACAGCACATGGTTTTCTGAGTATCTGCTGGTGCTAGATCTACCAAGTGTTTTGATTTTTTTTCTTCTTTTTTCCTACTGGAAAGATATTATCTACTCCAACTACTCACAGAACATTTGCATTCCTTGCTGTTGGGTTTGACCCAGAGCCAAGGGCTCTTAACGCTTTATTTGCATGACATCAAGGTGTTTCCTGTGAAATACTGCCATGGCCAGGCACTGGATCAAACCTAATTCATGAACAGATTCTTATTCCTCTGCTATGCTTTCAATATCCTCATCTAGGTGTTCGGAAAAGCTTCGTGGGCATCCGATATGTCAACACATCAGCACAGCTTGGATTTTAGCAAAGACCCAACAGAAGACAGACAACAACAGAACTTGCTGTGGCAAAACATGGACATAATCCCTTTCTCCCTTCCCCACCGTAATCCCTCACAGCTCATGCAGTACAAACTTGTACAGTGTGCAGTGTACAAGTGAAAAGGGAATCTGAAGGCAGCCTACTTTCCCAACTCTCTCCCTCCCTCCCTTATGAATGGGGGATAGGACCAGAGGACAATGTGTATCTCTAATCTACCACAGGCGAGGTTTTCTACTACGTATGATGCCAGTGCTTAGACTTCTGTTGTAAATCTTTTGTGCTCCTTTATTTTCTT
The DNA here is from genome assembly GCA_003697995.1 of Taxidea taxus jeffersonii. Lineage (NCBI taxonomy): Eukaryota > Metazoa > Chordata > Mammalia > Carnivora > Mustelidae > Taxidea > Taxidea taxus. Next base: position 3,482 of record RCUC01069164.1, read on the forward strand.
TACAGATGTTACATAGTTCCTAGTTAATGGGGAAAGAGTGCTTGGTATGTGTGCCCCTTGCGAGCCTCTGAAGGTATATTAGCAAGATGTATATATTACGTTGCTGTCCAAGATTTTCATCTCGTCTCTTATTCTTCACCCAGTTACTACTATAAAAATATCAATTACATATTTGATTCAGAAGGCTTAGATGCTTTTTATGGTTCTATCTGTAAGAGTTTATATGACTTTGGTAAGTCAGTTGCCCATCCTGAACCTCCGTTCATTCATCTGAAAAATGGGAGTAATGGCAGGCTGTGCTGAACTTTGGATGAAACTGCACGAGTGTTCTGTGGATTTCAAAAAACATAACAAGCATATGAAGTGGAATCATGATTTCACAATTTTACATCAGGCTGCCCTGACCAGAACTTCCCAATCTCTGGACCTCCATCAATAGATATCTGTCCAACTCTGCTATACGTAGAGGAAAACATAAGACTCATCTTTCATTACTCTTTGACTGCCATCCTTTATATGACTTCCTGGCAAGTATACAATGGTTTATCTGGTGAGGTAATTATGTTTTCGTCAATGGCTATGGCCCAAAACAAATATCTTTACTGCCCTTTTGAGATAAATTCATGTAAAAGTCTAGTGTTGGCGCTGTAAGGCATGTCTTTCTATTTAGAAGGGAAAAGAAAGAACTTTCACTGGGCTTCTGATTCCCACTATCTTCCAGATACCACATTAAGAGCTACTTACCCCCTTAGTAGAGTAAACTTTACCCCATATTGAAAAGATCAGCTTGTCCTTAGTGGAGAGAAGCAGGAAAGATGTGTATATCTCTATAATTTATCTATCCTACTATAGTTTATCTTCTATCTTTGTGGACTTTTTGTAACTGAACTTCCTTATTTTTGTTAGGACAGCACTGGAAGAGAAGATAACTGTAGTCAAGACAAGCCAAACAGTGCTATAAATATAATTACCTTAACTTGAATCTCTGTCATGTCATCTTCAATCTGGATCTATTGCTGCCTTGTAAATCCTTGTCATCTTCCACATGGCAGAGGCTAATTCCTCAGGACAAGGGATACTTTCCAGAACATTTAAATACCTCAGTGTTTCCCTATTTTCCTGCCTATGGCCTATTGCATAGCATAGCATCTTAGAGCCAGTTTCACATTTGACAACTCTACATTCATCCAGAGCCGAGATGGCACAAATGACTTCTCCATTCAGGAGAATAAGTCACCTATTTAGTTGAGGTGGGGTAGGGCCTCCATAGTATGGAAATTTTGGACATAAGCAATAACATCCCATTAATCCCATTTATTCCAAGCAATGCCCTCATAAAACAAGTCAGGGGTTTTTCTCAGACACTGAGACAGCTGAGAGTCAGTGAGAGGAAAACCCAGCACAGCTGATTTAGTAACTATGTTAGTAGTCTCTTGAATATCTGTCATGACTTTAAGTATTCAAACACTTCTATTTCATGATCAGTGTGAACCCTACCACATGGCCAATTGCTCATGTATCCCCATTTTACATGAGAATGAACAATGTGGGGTTCACAGGACTTTAGTGTCATTTCATTGCAACAGTGTTCATACAGCCTTCTGTCACTGGATTCCAGACAATCTCTTAAAACACATCTTGATTCCTAGATCAATTTATCCCTAGAGATAACTAGCAAACACGAGCTTTTTTCAGTGTCTTGTCACCTAAGTCTTCCAAGACGTGACATCTAACTAACTAACATTTTGAGAGAGCCTCTATATCTGATTGGACTTGTAATTATCGTTTTTGGAAAGGAGTGAAAGTGTCTTCATTTTCTCAGGAAAGAAAAAAACAAATAAAATGGATCCCTTATAATGTAGTAGAGAAGCCAGATATTCTGGAAGGCATAAGACATGATGCAGTGAAGAGTTGACTGTTACACAGAAGCCTTTTGCTCTATTTCAGATATTTTTGACTGCTTCATTTTTCCAAAATATCACCTGCCTCCCAAATCACACTGATACCACTTATTCCAGCACCCTAACTGAGCTTCCTGAATCACCTGCTTGGAGTCTGATTTGAAGCCTCAGGCTGAGCTCTATTCATGCCACATGCCCTCCTCCTTCAGAGCTGGATGAAAAGGGAACATGGGATCTGCCTTACTGAGTGGTCATAGGGAAACAGATGATGTGAACTGGGGGTCTGATCAGACTCCCAGAGATAAACCCTGACCAGCAGAGGCAGGACATGGGAGGGAGCAGGCCGATACATTCATCCTCCTCTCCTTTCTGTGAACTACTCTGAGATGTGGTTTTCTATGGAGCTCTCCAGAGAAAGGGATATGTGTTAGAAAACCATCCTCACAGCACCCAATGGTTTCTCTTTGAAACTGAGTGAGGAAGTGACCAGCAGAGTAACTCAATGAATTGTTTCTCAGCTTTTCTTGCTTCATATCTATTTTTTAAATTCATGTCAGTTGAACTTGTGCCTGGCCCCCAAATGTGTGTCTCTGATTTTTTCCTTGCCCTGAGCTTTGCTTTTAGAGAACCTAGGCCAAGAGCATGTCTTAGTTACTCTTATTCCATGGTAGCCAGTACAGGTAGTGGGCACATTATACTCCTCAATAAATTCAGAAACACGAAGTGAAACTGAATGTTTGAAGGAAAATAAGTCAACAATCAACAGGGGTGTTGGCATTTGGAATTTGTCTCTTAATGTGACATGAAAGGTTAGCATTAGTAGTAAGAGAGGAAGTATCTGGAAGCAAATCCCATTTTCTGCATTTTGAAATCACAGTCCTACTACCAGATCCTTTTCAGGTGACCAGAGCTGGGGATCATTCTGGAGAGACTTGAGTTGCTAGGACTTTATTTCCCCAGGCCCTTTTTGGGAAAAACAGACTCAACCAAACAACCAATTCTATGAAACTCCTTTGAAAACAATCCATTTTCCCTAAGTTGGTGCTGAAATTCTCCCACTCACTTCTCTTGGCTTACTGTGATCAAAATCAAATTCCAGAGCCTTCTTAAAAAAAGGTCTTGTTTATACATAGATAGGCATTTAGAAAGATACAAATAAATACATAGATAGGTATGTAAGCACACACACGCACACAACATAATATTAAATCTTACAATTTATCTTATATGTTAGTCAATTTTCCCACCTAATTAAGAGCAGAGTGATAGAGCTTGAGGCTATGTTATAGTCAACCCACCAGAAAGGGTGTGTATGAGAAAGAATCTGACAGATGTGTATGGGTGGAGACTTGTTATCTCATACTAAATTTTCTTCTCTAATAGCTGTATGGGTGGCTTGCCAAAACAAGTAACAGTGGGTATGTGATATTCTTTTCTTAAGTGAGATCTTTATCATAGTAATGACACAAGCAAGCTCTTTGTAATCAGAATGGAATATGCCAGAATGTTATAAACCTATCATTGTAGTGATTCTACATTTTTGTCACTACATTTATGATGAGCTCTGTCGAAACCTGTCATGGATGTCATCAGTCCTTTGATCTTCTCAGACAATTTGATAATCCCATCTTGAGGTATGTAGCCATCTTGGTTAACCAGAGACAGTCTAGAACACAAATACATTGCACACCTATGACTTGGAACTCATTGGCTGGGTCATCTTCCTTATTTTAAGTTAATTTATTAAACAATTTGTAAGGTCTCTATCTGCTTTAGAATTCTTGAACTTCATATGTAATTTGTTTGATTTCCATACTGAGACTTGCTGTCTCACTTCATAGGACTTTTGAATCATAAAAAAATTTCATCTCAAGTTTACTTATAGTCATAACCGTTCACTAAAATGATGTGTTGGCATGAGTCCGGCTACTCAAAAGATGGTCCATAGACTGGCCACATCAGCAACAACTGGGAGCTTGTTAGAAATGCAGTATCTCTGCACTTAGCCCAGATCCACTAAATAAGAGTCTATATTTTACCAAGATCTCCAAATAATTTTGACCCACAGAGAAATGTGGACCAGAGGGCTGACACTGGGGAGATCTTCCAGGTCTGATGTCAAGGTTTATTGCAAGCCATCCCCTTCTCAACAGTAAGTTTAGCTCACAGGTGCGAAGTTGATTTTTAGATTACATGAGCTGCTTGGCAGTGAGGAGGTTGGAACTTCCCTGGTATAATTAACTGCCAACCAACAAAATGTTTCAACCACTGCCAATGGCTCAAAAGATCTCTTCTACCATATCTTATTTCATAATTTCACATTTTTGTGTCTACTGGAGAGATTGACTGCTATGTATCAGCATTTTAGCCATTTCTTAGTCTTCCCATATGTACAATGTCTGTTTGGTTGTGACTATAGAAGATTTCCTTATATTGGTTGAAATATAACTCAAGAATACAGGTTTTTGTTGTTGTTTTGGATTATTTGATAAGTGACCTTCGTCAAATTAAGCACTATATTTTAATTTTTTCCACCATCCATCAGCCAAGTTTGGATTTCTGAAAAATTAACCTTGTTAAATTAACCTTAAAATAACTTGTTAAAAGCAAAAAGACCCCAGAAGTCAGATTTTGAATTAAGGCTTGTATATAGACTTATTTAAATGTCTACTGTGTTTATAATTCAAAGGTTTGAATATATTTCCTTCAGATTTTGAGAATTTATCTACTGGAACACTGATTTCTTAGGTGCTATTTTCAAATTGAAACACAAATACTTAACCTCATCAGGAACTGTCAGCCTCTGCCCTTTTCCCAACATGTGCTCCACACTCCACATGATGAGTAACCATTGCCCTTTGTTTTTTTGATGGAACCGTTGAAAATTCAACTGCAATGAGACTCCTCCCACTCTGAACCTGGATGAGATCTGGGATTGCAGTGACCAATAGGGTATTGTAAACATGGCACTAGGCCAGTTTCCAGGCCAACTCCATAAATATTGGCAGCTTCCGCTTCCTTGGAACATTCTCTTGGAGCCCTGAGACCATTGTGCTAGAAATGTGGACAGCCTATATATAGAGATGCGGCACCAAGCCCCAGCTGTGCTAGCCATGCTGGCTCAGACTCCAGACATGTGTGTGAAGAAGCCTCCATATGACTCCAGCCCCATCTGCAACATCACTATAATTGTATGACAAATACCAAATGAGGAATACACAGCTTAGTGTCCAAACCTCCAGCATCATGAAAGATAATGCTAAGTTGCTGTGTTAAGCCACGGAGCTCTGTGGGTGATTGTTAAATGTTAATCGATAACCAGAATAGTTGTTCTGTGTCTGAGTGCTGAAACTCTTCATTTCATTCGATGTTTCATATTTCAACATAGGTATCAGTTGAAAGCTCCCTGAAACTTTCCTAGAAGTACCATTCTGTCCATATGACAGATCCAAAGCAGGAACACAGCCATAGAATGTGCTGAGAGAAGCTTTTGGGAAAGGGCATAATAGCAGGACCAGAGTGTTGTGTGGATTGAGGCTGCCCTGACACCCATAGCAAATGGAAAAAAAAAAAAGAGAGAGAGAGAGAAAGAAACACTGGGCACTCATGTGACCAAAAACACCTTATTTACTTTTCTACTCAGTGAAGAGTTATTAGTTCTTATTATATGACAACTGGGAACATAAGACATTAGATCTCATTCGTCATGGAGGACATATGTTAGGAAGCTTGAAAATATACTGGTAGCCAAACACAGACATTTTTAATAAAAATTGTAATTTATGACTTGTTGCCAAATACAGCATGCCATTTATTAAGATGATGAGAGCTAGAATAAGACCAGATTTGGACAAAAGTGTCATATCATTTCTCTAAAGATAGCTGAGCTCTTATTCCATGAACTGCCTTCAGAGCCAGTTATTGCTATGGAGTCAATGTTTATGTTCTCCCAGTATTCGTGTGTTGAAACCCTAATACCCAATGTGATGGCATTAGGAGGTGGGGCTTTGGGAATCAATTTGGTCATGAGGATGGAGCCTTCATTTTTGGAATTAGTGCCCTTATAAGAAGAGCCATGAGAGAGATAATTTCTCTGTCTGCCCTGTGAGTACAGAGCAAGGAATCTATCTGCATACCGGGAAGAGGGCTCTGGCCAGGAATCAAGTCAGCTGGTGCTTTGATCAAGGATTTCCCAGCTTTTAGAACTGTGAGAAATAAACATCTGTTGTTTGAATCACACAGTCTATGACATTTTTGTGGTGGCAGCCTGATGGACTAAGACAATTATCGACACAACCCTGTCTCCTGAGTTTGTAATTTCATATTATTTTTGGTGCCAAATGTATTGTCCACACCATTCACCTCTTTTTATACAAGGTACCTCAAATCTATTTCCAAAACCGGCACTCACTTTTAAAGGATGACTTCTTTTTTTTTAATTTTATTTAAGCTTTTTTAAAATTTAAACATATAATGTAACCCCCCCACCTTCTCCCAACCCCTCTCCCCCCAACCCCCTCAGTTTGTTTTATGACATTAAGAGTCTCTTTTGGTTTGTCTCCCTCCCGATCCCATTAAAGGATGACTTCTTATGAGTCTATTCAAAATATATTATTTAGAGCTTATGAGAATTTCATGAGAAGAATCACAAGTTATCTGGAGTAACTAAATATCTTACCGTACATTCAAGGGTGCATTAAAAATGACAAAGCTGGGGCACCTGGGTGGCTCAGTGGGTTAAAGCCTCTGCCTTCAGCTCAGGTCATGATCCCAGGGTCCTGGGATCGAGCCCTGCATTGGGCTCTCTGTTCAGCAGGGAGCCTACTTCCTCACCCTCTCTCTCTACCTACCTCTCTGCCTACTTGTAATCTCTGTCTGTCAAATAAATAAATAAAAATCTAAAAAAAAAAAAAAAAGGAAGAAAGAAAGAGGAGTTAGGCTGGATTGAAGCACAGATTCACAGAAGTTGCCACTGCTTTCCCCTCCCCACCCGTCAGAGTTTGTCTTTAGAGTACACCTTAGGGGACTATGGATTCCACTGGCCAGATTCAGAAAAGATAGTCGCCATTGTACGTACAAGGAAAATGCTCTTCTCTCCTAATGCCTGAACACCTCACGGTGGCCAAGCATGGTGCCGAAGGAAGAGTTACCCACCTCAACAACTGTGCTGCTTGTCAGATGGGAAAGGAAGAATTTGAATAATACAGTGTTCCTTTTTTTTTTTTTTTTTGGAGAGATTTTCAGAGTTTTGAGGAATTAAGCTCAAAAGCAACAACAAAAAGATAACTAGAAAATCCCCAAATGTTTGGATATCAAAGAATGCATAGAGTGTTGAGTAAACAGATCTAGACATAATTTGTGATGTTTTCTTATTTCATTTATATAAGCTCAAAAATGGGCAAAATTAATGTATAGTGTTAGAATTCAATATAATAGTTGTGTTTGTGGATATCAGGGCCAGGGTGACAGGGAAGAAGCATGACAGGGGCTTTGGGGCTATTGGTCATGATCTATTTTCTACTCTAAGTGTGCATCTAGTATGAAAAAGCAACATTTATGACTTCTGCACTTATTATATATGTGCTGAATTCCACTATGTAATCTTATAAAAAATAACAGCAATGAAAAAGGGGAATGGTTGGTAATGGAGATTATTTTTAAAAACTACTCAACAAAGTCATCCCCTTTCTATTGCAAACCAAAATAATATCTATAAAATGAAAGGGTGAAGTCTAATTTAGAAAGAGAAACAAAATAATAGTTACATATATGACTAGACCTTATAGCAGTAAAATTTCTGTGTATAAATGTAATAGAAGAAATCACAGAAGCATATCAAGTGTTTAACTAAATATAAACTTCAAACTTCTATGCCACAAGATAATAATGAAAGCATTAATGTCCACAACACACTGGGAAAATAATTTGTCACCATCATGACAAATCAATATCTTAACATATAGTCATCTATTCTTATTTATTTTAAAATAGAAACCAATATGAAGCTTCCAGGTAAGACTAAAAGAGCTAGTAAACGACTATCTTTCATTTCTTGAAGATTTCCATTCTTTTGCTCCACTATGAACCAGATGCTTTCTGAGATAGTGATACAGATGTCATCTTGGGACATCTTTTTACTCTTCTCACTCTTATACAGATCCCCTGTCTTCTCTGATTATTTTTTTTATTTCCTCTTCCCTTGTTTTGCTGAAGCACATCCTAGAGTACCTTACCTAGAACAGGTACATGTGAAATAAATCTTACAGGTATTTAAATATCTGGAAATTTTTTAAAAACTTTTGCTTTCATATTTCCTTACATGCAAATCTCTGCTGAATGGAAAGTAGTAGCCTGCCTGCTGGAATCCCATTTGAGGACGTGAGGAATAGGCTTGACTTTTCTCGAGTGTGAACTTTTGCCTGACACCCGTTTCTGCTCACATTTAATGTTTCTACTTTCCATTTTATCTTCTGTTTCAATATGTGAGTGCTTCCTGCAATCTTTACCATGTATCACCTCTTCTTTCACACCGTTTTCTTTACATACATTTTTGGTTGCATGGTTCTCTCTGATGTACTGCATCAGTGAGAGCCCCAGAAAGAAACAGATGGATTTTTACAAAATAAGATGATCTAAAGAAGCTTTAATAAAATTAACAAAGCAGTGAGCCGAGTGTAGGGAACCACAACAAACAGGGGAGACCCCATGGAATGGAAGAAGAGAGTAATAAGGAGGAACAAATAGGAGAGAGGGTTTTAGGGACAGTTGCCTTTGGCGAAGGGATGATTAGTCTCCAGCAACCTCAGAGAGAAGAATAGATTCCCTAACTCTAAAATTGTCTTTCTGAGGCTCCCTATTGTATTAGCTCAACCAGAAGTCAGGGAGCGAGGACAGACTTCAATGTAGTCCATGGAGATCAGATTTCTGGCACAGAGATCAGAGTGAGAAAAGGCAGAAAGTAGATCTGCAAGGGCAAATGGAAGATATCCAACACATCTGGTAAATCAGTTGTCATTCTTCTATATGGATTCTTTCTTTCATAAAAGAGTAGATATCTCTCATCTGATACTATCACATCTCTCTGGATAGTATTATTTGTAGGAGGAAAAAAAATGAATGTCCCTAATCAGTCCTCAAGTTATTGAACCCATTTTAATTTTTACATTTTCTTTATACTTTAGTTAATTGTTCTATAAAATAGGGTCTAGTTCATTTTTATCTATTCTAGTCCATTTCTTTACCACTAAATATTCTGGTGTTCCATTTGTTTACTATTTAATATTACATCAATACAATGTAATCTATTTGGTTCTGTAAAAAGTGCAAAGAAACTTTTATTTAGAGTATTCACTCTAAATCTTTCTAAAATCTTTGTAAATATTTAGACATTTTAATGGTCCTCCAAAGATGTTTGTGGGCTAATAATCCTGGATCTGTGAATGTTACATTACATGGTAAAAGGGGCTTTGCAGATCTGATGAGGTTAAAGACCTTAAAGTGGAGAGGTTATTCCGGGTTACTTTGGTGGGCGAAATGCAATCACAAGAGTCCTTATAAAAGAGGTGGGGGGCGCCTGGGTGGCTCAGTGGGTTAAAGCCTCTGCCTTCAGCTCAGGTCATGATCTCAGGGTCCTGGGATCGAGCCCCGCATCGGGCTCTCTGCTCAGCGGGGAGCCTGCTTTCCCGCCTCTCTCTGCCTGCCTCTCTGCCACTTGTGATCTCTGTCTGTCAAATAAATAAAATCTTTCTTCAGTGTGTTGTCATCTGTCCCTTGCTTTGTACCTTTAAAAAAAAAAAAAAAGAGGTGGGCAGGAGGCTTAGAGTCAGAGAAGGAGAGGATAGGAGGGTAGAATCAGAGAGTGATGTTATTACTGGAAGGGGGTCATGAGCCAGGGAATGCAAGCAGCCTTTAGAGTGAGGAAAGAACAAAGGATGGACTCCCTGCTGGAGCCTCCAAAAGAAAGGCAGTCTTGCTGACACCTTGATTTTAATCCCTTTAAGACACAATTTTGGACTTCTGATCTCAAAAACTGTAAGACAAATTTGTGTTGTCTTAAGGCACTAGGTTTGTGAAAATTCATCACAAAGCAATAGGAACATAATATGGGCCTTCTTCTTTTTCAACTTTTTTTTTTCATGGTGACATTAGAATCATATAATAAAGTAACCATAAGGTAATCTGAAGTTGCAAACCCTCATCCTGGTTCTTAAGGCTAGGCAGCATCTCTGTTCCTTTCTTTAAGCTCACTTTGGGGCACTGCCATCTTCATGTTCAATGTTAGAACTCTAGTCTTTGTTTGATTCATCAAACATTTCACCTTTTTATCATATAAGGTTTTTTACAGATAAGGTCCTCATAACCTGAAGCTTTTCTTTTGACTTTTTATTCAACTACTTCTTCATTCTTCAGGACTCACTTATATATCTATTCTCAGGGAATCTCTTCCTCTTCTCCAAGGACAGGTACACCGGTTTATCCCATCTCACATCTTCTTTTCAATCTCATGAGGTATCACAATCAAAATAGTTACTTTTGTATGTATTAGCTGAAGGCTTTTGGACATTATTTTACAATATGGACTTTAATTTTTATTGACAAAATCAGAAATGTTTATCTTATGGAGTTATTACAGAGAATAGTTGAAGTAATATGTTTAGAATAGTTCTCCAAACACAACCAAACTTCACTGAATCTACTTGAAAATGCTTTTCTCTCATTCTGAATGACCAGATTCTTGTCTTTCTTTAGATCTGTTTTATTTTATTTTATTGTGTAGAATGCAACTTTCTTTTTTTAATCGTATATCCTTAGTTTTTGATGAAGTGTTTGGTGATTCATTAGTTGTGTATAACACCCGGTGCTCATCACATCATGTGCCCTCCTTAATACCCATCACCTGGCTACCCCATTCCCCCACCCCAACTCCCTTCTGTAACCCTTAATTTGTTTCCCAGTCGAGAGTCTCTCATGGTTTGTCTCCCAGTTTGATTTCTTCCTGTTCAGTTCTTTTCTTTAGATCTATTTTAAATGTAATCTCTTCAGAGGACAGGTGTCTTACTGGAAGCAGGAAGTGAGAAAAATTTATTCAAGATTAGAAATTCCAGCCACCCTACCTACCTACCACTCAGGCTTTGTGTGAAGGAAAGAGAAGCATGGGAAGAAGAGAAGTGAGAGCACCACTTCCTGGCAGCTTTGCTGGGGAAACAAAAAAGACCCAATGGAAGAGATGGTTGTACAGGATAGCTAGACCAATAGAAATTCTAACAGATATGACTTGGCCCCAAATGTAGCAGAGAAAACTCTAAGACCCAAAGGGGCCACAAAACCCAGATAATGGTGATCCTATGGCCACCTAGGCTAAGGCTGAAGACCGCAGTGGAGATCTAACAATGACCCACAATCACTGGCATAACTCTAGAGAAAACCCTCAGGAGAACTGAGGCCATTTTCCTCCAGCAGAGTGGTGACTTAGAAACAAATATTAAGTGATAGATACACAATGAAGTTATATTTCTTAGACATCTATAGATTGAGCAATAATGCCTACTAAAACTATTCTATAGTCTTTCTCTCCTACTGATTTCATGAGAACTGGGACAAGAGTTAGCCTGACACATTTCTCATAAACCAATCTTCAATAAAAACTTTTAGATGAATGACTAGAGCAGATATTGACATTCTTATCCCTTAGTAAGCATTCACATGTGAATCCACACCATACTTTCCACATTCAAAAAGAACTTTAGAATTACCTTTTTTTCTTGTATTTCAGAATCTGTTTTATATGCCTGTGGGGGAGGGAGGGAAGGAAAAAGAGTTATTGAAAAGGTCTAAAATCAAACATGTTTTAATGAAAATGCTTTCTTCTTTGGAAGTGAATCTGAAATTTGGTGTACCAATATATAATCAGGGCCAACTTA
>RCUC01069168.1:0-10961 GCA_003697995.1 Taxidea taxus jeffersonii
GTATGAGTAATAATTGCACCCAGGTTTAGAGAACTCAAAAGAAATGACACATAACTGAAGTTAAAATTAGCTTTCATTTATTCTATAATAACTCAACGTAAGGACTAAAGCCATGACTCATTCATTCTAGAGACGAACTGCATCATTGGGTTATATCAGGTGAAACCCACTCCTTACACTTAGAACAGGAAGTCAGACTCCTTAAAGTCATATAGGTTCACAATAGCTCACTACCCTAGAGAACCTTTAGGAGCCCAGCCTTCGGATTAAGGAGGCCTGAATGTGTAGCAGGAATTACATCCTGAATTCCTTCCCCGAGGCCCGCCGGCCTCAGGGCAGTCTTGCTCCTGGCTTTGCTCTGACATGCAGTCCCATTAACTGGGCTATTGCCTTTTTCCTGTGTGGTTTTAGGCCAGCCATTTTGTCTTTATGTGTTTGGTTTCCTCATCTGGAAAACAAAAAAAGAAACGAGGGCAAGGACACCATGAAGATTAAAGGACACAATGTACACACGCATGTCTGCTGCTGCCCCAGCTGGTGCTCAATATCATTGCCCTTCACCCTGTCCCTGCTCCCTGACCAAGCTTCCACCATGCAGTGTACCAGCGTTAAACCCACAGGCCATAGAGTTACAGACATGGGGTTAAGTCCCAGCTCCCCCAACTACTACCTTCTGTGACCTTGTGACTTTGGGCAAATTAAATAACTCCTCTCAGTCTCAGTTTATTCATATGAAAAAATTTACCCTTGGCATGAGCTTTGTGTATGTTGAATGAAGTCATCATTACAAAGGGTCTAATACAATGCCAGCTTGTAGTGTGCTTCTAATTTAGCAAGCTATTGTTATTTTTATGCCCCGTTTTAGAAATAGTCTTGACCCACTATGTCTGAATTTCTGTCCAGTGTCCTCCCTGGGATGCTGGTTTCTCAGAACCTGGAAACCTTCCTTGCTCTTGCCATCAAATGCCAGTCCTTAGCAATTGAATTTCTGCTTCTACCTGCTGCACAACTTTTGCCTTGCCAGAGCCCCAGGGTCTTCGGGAGGGCCTTGTCAGGACTTAATGTAGAAGCTCTCAGTGCCCTAAGATCCTCTGGTTAGCTGGTCTACCTTGCCTACCACCTACAGTCTCCCCTAGCCCCACAGGACACTGCACCAGCCTCCAGGCTTTTCTGTTTTCTGTAGAGCTCCCTGGATCCCTTCCCCCTCAGTGAGCCTGACTAGCCCCAGGAATGAGCCAGAGTGGATTGGCCCTTGGGCCACCTGCAGAGCCCAACTCTGACAGGACTTACTATGGAAGAGCTCAGGGCATTGATCCCATCCCAGGCCGGGCACATCACTGTGGTATTAGAATGTTGGTACCAGATGAAAGACATATGTTCTAAGGACCACTTTGTCTAGAAATTGTGCTCGATTGTGACTCTTCCCAGCGAATTTGCTTACATTTCTCTTTCTAGAAATCACTTGGATTTCACCCTCATACCCTTCCACTTTCTGCTTGTGGTTCCTTCTTCAGCCTTGTTTCATTTGTTGTGGGAACTGCGAATCCTACACTTGCACAGAATGCACCAAAGCTGACAGTGTCCAGGGAAGGGCTGTGATCTAAGCTCAGCTTGAGCTGCACCTCTTGGGGAGTGGGGAATGGGATAGGACATCCTGTGTAAAAGGACAAGGTCCCTCATTCAACGTCATAATTCCAGAACGCTCCTCACACTCACATATATACATACAATGAGCACCAGCTGGTGTAAAATACATACAAGCACACACACAGATGGAGTCACAGACCCTGAGCAGTAATTTTCAGGACCCTCCTGCTCCTTCCAGCCCCATGTTGGACCCAGTGATGAGAGGTCTTTGGGGTGTGGCTAGGAAGGCTCTGCTTTTCATGAAGCCATGATGCTGGCCATCATGGGACAATAGGGTAATATCCTTTATTGTCCTTGATTGTTCCTGGTCCAATGGCCTCCCTTACAAACTAGAAGCACGTGCCTTAGATTCCCAAATAAAAGAACCACACAAACATAAACTCCAAATCTCATGAGGAAAAAGAATACCAGAAGCTTTGGTTCTATATCTGAGAAGCTTGTGGATCCTCAGATAACCTGTGACCATTGATTCTTCCATTCATTCAAAAATATTCAGTGAGTACCTACTATGTGCTAGGGGGTGGACGTGGCATTGGACTGGCAAGAGAATGAGACGAACACAGTTTCTGATTCTGTGTGGCTCTCGGTCTCACTGAATTTCCTGTAAGCCATCCCGCCTCTTAGCTGTAAGAAGCCCACCAAGGAACTCTCGCCGAAATAATGAACCTCCTGCCACACTTGAGAGTTGCACCATTTTTAAGATATAGTTGGGCACATGACATCTAATGGCCAAACAATGGCCTCCAAAGCCAAATGTGAATAAAAAACATTATATTTTGCATTTTCAACCATGGAGGGAGGAAATCTGTTTTCTTCACAAATCAAATTAAATTTGAAGTCCAGTCTCGCTACCATGTAAGGCTGGGAGAGACTGTCCATAGCATGGGAGTCCTCTAGTCCATTTTCCCTACGGACTGAACCCAGCTTTTTTGGGCTTCTCTTAAATGGCTTTGGTGCAATTAAAGATTAAGCGAAACAAGTGCCAACTCTGCTAATAATTTGGAACTAAGTCTGTGTGTATTTGTCTGCTACACTTTTGCCCTTTATGGGTTTAGCAAGTGGATAAGAAAATGTAAGGAGTCAGCAAAGATACATTAAAAGACAATGCTCTCATGGGACCTCTCCACAACCCCAGTGGAATGCTAAAAACAACTCCAGTTAAGATGCATTTCTTCTGGGCGCATCCGTAATACAAGCTTTTACCCCCAGGGCCAGATCAGTGAGAGGGTACTTTCCAATTATTAACCTGACTGTCTTTAAAGGCAACATTCAGATACCCCACACAGGAGGAGAGAAAGAGTGCTCTGGCAACAACGCAGGGCACAACTTTATTATTTCGTCAATGAACACTAGACAAATTTTAGCAAATGAGATCCCAAAGAACATTCTTTTCAGAAAATACAATATAGAAAAATAGATTGTCAAAGGAGGAATCTCTTAAGAAATGGATTCAGGGGATGCCTGGGTGGCTCAGTTGGTTAAGCGGCTGCCTTCGGCTCAGGTCATGATCCCAGCGTCCTGGGATCGAGTCCCACATCGGGCTCCTTGCTCAGCGGGGAGCCTGCTTCTCCCTCTGCCTCTGCCTGCCACTCTGTCTGCCTGTGCTCGCTCCTGTGCTCTCTGACAAATAAATAAATAAAATCTTAAAAAAAAAAAAAGAAATGGATTCAGAGGAAATATAGCTAAATCAACAGCAGTATCTACATTATGCTAATTACATTGAAAAGACCCTGCAAAGTAGATACAGCCTACCAACAGCATCCCTGGCATCCTTCAAAATCAGATTCAACACTTTTTTAAAGATTTATTTACTTATTTTAGAGGGAGAGAGAGAGAACGAGTGAGGAGGGGGAGGAACAAAAGGAGGGGGAGAAAGAGACCCAAGGAGACTCCAAGCTAAGCCCAGAGCCCAATGCAGGACTTGATTTCATGACTCTGAGATCACGACCTTAGCTGAAACCAAGAGTCTGTCATTTAACTAAGCCACCCAGGCGCCCCCAGACTAAACACTTTTAAAATTATTTTCATCAGAGTAAGAATAGCATTAACTTTTTCCCTTTTTTAAGTTAAGATATGATTGACATAATCTTATATTAATTTCAGGTGTTCAATGTTATGAATCAATATTTGCATAGATTGCAAAATGATTACCACACAAGTGCAGTTGACATCCATCACCTTACATAGTTACAAATCTTTTTTCTCCTGATGAGAACTTTGAAGATCTACTCCTAGCCACTTCCAAATATGCAGTACAGTATTATGAACTAGAGTCATCACACAGGACATTACACCCCCATGACTTATTCATTTTACAACTAGAAATCTGTACCTTTTGACCCACTTCACCCATTGTACCTGCCCCAGCTGCTTGCAACCACCAGTCTGCTCTCTGTATCTATGAGCTTGGTTTTAGTTTGGTTTGGGTTGGTTGGTTTTTAGATTTCACATATAAGTGAGGTCATAGAGTATTTATCTTACCCTGTCTGATTCATTTCCCTTAGAATAATGCCCTCAAGCTTCATTCATGTTGACACAAATGGCAGGATTTCACTCTTCTTTATGGGTGAGTAATATTCCAGGGTGTGTGTATGTGTGTGTGAGATATGTTCTTTATCCATTCACCTGCTGCTGGACATTTAGGTGATCTCCATGTCTTGGCTATTATAAATAATGCTGCAATGAACATGGGGTACATGTATGTTTCCAGCTTAGTGTTTTGATTTCCTTCAGATGAATACCAGAAGTGGAATTGCCGGATCATATGGTAGTTCTATTTTCAATTTTTTGACAAACCTCCGTATTGATTTTCACAGTGGTTTCTCCAATTTACATTCCCACCAGCGGTGCACAAGGGTTTTCTTTTTTCTACATCCTCACTAACACTTATTATTTCTTATCTTTTTGATACCAGCCATTCTAATGGGTGTGAGGTGACATCTCATCATGGTTTTGACTTGAATTTCCCTGAAGATTAGTGATGTTAAGCATCTTTTCATGTACCTGTTGGCCAGCTCTGTATCTTCTTTGGAAAAATATCTATCCAGATCTTCTGCCCATTTTTTATTTTTTAAAGATTTTATTTATTTATTTGAGATAGAGAGTAAGTGGGAGAGAGAGAGAGAGCATGAGTTGGGGGAGGTAGAGGGCAGAGGGAGGAGAAGAAGCAGGCTCCCCTGAGCAAGGAGCCTGATTTGGGACTCGGTCTCAGGACCCTGGGATCATGACCTGAGCCGAGGGCAGCCACTTAACCGACTGAGCCAGCCAGGCGTCCCTCTACTGCCCATTTTTTAATCAGATTGTTCGGTTTTTGTTTTGAGTTGTAGGAGTTCTTTATATACTTTGGATATTAACCCGTTATAAGATATGTGACTTACAAAAATGTTCTCCCATTCAGTAGACTGAAGAATGGCCTTGATTTTAGATTATTTTCCATTCACACATCCACTGATTCATGCAACTAATATTTTTGACATAATCATAGTAATATCAATAATAACACCTAGAACTTAATGGGCCCAGTGCTACATGCTTTATATGCATTAATTTAATCGTCACAACAATCCAATGAGGAAGATTATATTATTATGTCCATTTTACAGATGAGGAAACCAAAGTGTAGAGAAATTACTATTAGGGCAAAGCATACGAAACTGCTGGTATTTGCCAAATTTGATCTGCTAAATGGCAATTTCATGATTTTGACCTGGAAAATCGGCAGTTTCTTACAGCTCCACCCAAAAACTTTCCCAAGATTAGGAAGTTAGTAGGAGATCCAAATTCCTGCTCTTAACAATCATTAGTACCACTTAGTATGTGCCAGAAACCATGAAAGGTTCTAGGAATACAAGTGTGAATGGATTTATTTTGGTGGATGTTAGTAATCTATACATTATGCTTTTAAGACATATCTAGTAACATTTTATATTTCTTCCTGTTTATTTTCCTTCTCCTACTCTCCATGTCAAATATAACAAGCTAGTGGGTTCTGTTATAATTGTCCTTCAATTTAGAACAATGCACCAGTTCAAAAATCATTTTGTTTTTTTGGCAGGTTAGTTTTTGTTGTTGTCACTACTGATGATGTCATTTTAGTTTCCCTTGGTCTTCTCTGAAACACATCCAGCTCAAGTTCAAGACAAGCATCATGGTCTTAGGCACATCCCACTTGAATGTGTTGGAACAAAAATTGTATACTTATGTCTTGGAGTAGTTCTGCTCTTCCCTTCCTAGTGTTCATAAGAAAAAGTTCAGGAATATAAAATTCATAAGGTCAACTATAAGCAGTACCTGGCTTCTACATATATTCCCTCTGTCCCACTGTGTAACAGTGCCTCCTCCTCCTGATGATCAAGGTCAATTACCTTGATCACTGCTAGGATGGTGACTTATCTTCTCACCTGATGCCTCTAGACACATGTGCTTATCATGCCAGCACTGGGGAGGCCAATGATAGAGGATGATTGATGTCAACTGGTTAAGTCATTTTGTCTATTTGGTCATTTAGCGCCTCTTTTATGGTGAATGTGCTTCACTGAGAATTAGTATGTAATACAAAACTCTTCACATTTTCTGCCTACTCCAATATGTTCATCCACAGAGCTCTACCCCAGAGCTCCTTCTTCCGCATCTTCCAAACTAACTCCTTCCTCAGTCCTGAGTACAGGTCAAGCCATTCCCCTCTGCCCATGAGTCATGTATAGTCTAACCCTGGGCCACTTCTTTCTATACAAAGGGGATGACCATGTCTTCCACCTGAAGTTCTGTTTTTCCAGCCACCATCAAGTCCTAAGTGGGACTGTTGTGCACCGACCATCCACTTTCAGCTTACACCCGTATCCATCTCCCCATTGCAACAGGCAAGCCACTAACCAAGCTCCAGCTTTTCCCTTCTCCATCACATTGTCCTAAGGGCTTGCCACAAACAGCAAGTGTGAACTGAAAGAGAGGTGCTGGAGAACTGCTCATGCAGGTTTGCTTGTGTCCTCAAATCCTGCTCAGACTTGACCTCAGATAGGTCACTCCCTTCTCATGGTAGATCGTTTCTGGGTCCACCAACCTTAGGACAGAACCTAGTTCAGGATGGGAAGTTCCAGCCATGTGGCCACTTGATGTCCACAGTCAAGCCATCTGTCTACCAGGGCTCAGTAGCATCCTGCCATGTGTTCTTCCTGGGCTCTATCTACCTCCTGGCTGTGAGGGCAGTCTCCCATTTAAGTTCATGTCAGGCTTCCAAACTATTATAAGCGGAGAGTTCTAATTCCTTGTTCTACTGTTGTTTACATGATTTAACCTCACACTTAAGCTAACTCCGTCCCAGGTACCCACTGGAGAATAAGCCTCAAACTGAGCCACTTGATGACTTAAGGAGAACGGTAGTTAGACAGGACCACCCAAGCATCAGGAGTGCACCCGTTCTCCTGGAAGCCAGCCCAGCAGATGCAGTCCATAAACTGCACTATGTTGAGGTTTCCTGAAGTCCTTTGACGTTAGGTTGTCAGTTTATATAAAGGACTGTCCCCAAAACAGCTCCGTGAAATTCACTGATGCACTTGCCATTAAGATGTTATTGAGGAACAGAAAGTTAAAAATAGAACTACCCTATGATCTGGCAATTGCACTACTAGGTAGTTACCCCAAGGATACAAAAATGCAGATTTGAAAGGATTTATGCACCCCTGTGTTTAGAGCAGCATTATCAACAAAAGCCAAACTATGGGAAGAGCCCAATGTCCATCGACTGATGAATAGATAAGGAGGATGTGGTACATATATACAATGGAATATTACTCAGGCATCAAAAAGGACGAAATCCTGTCATATGCAATGACGTGGATTGAGCTGGAGTGTATTACACTAAGCAAAACAAATCATACAGAGAAGGACAAGTACCATAAGATTTCACTCACATACGGAATTTAAGAAACAAAACAGATGATCATAGAGAGAAGGGAGAAAAAGAGAGAGAGAGAGAAACAAACCGTAAGAGACTCTTGAAGATAGAGAACAAACAGAGGGTTGATGGAGGCAGGTGGGCGGGGAGAGGGCAAGATGGCTGATGGGTATAAAGGAGGACACTTGTGATGAGCACTGGTTTTTATATGTAAGTGACAAATCACTGAATTCTACTCCTGAAACCAATACTGCACTGTTTGTTAAATAACTAGAATTTAAGTAAAAATTTGAAGGAAAAAAAAAGATTATTGAGGAAACTGTGCATTGTTCTATATGGTTTCACTTTTCTCTGCAATAGCTGGCCTTCCGTCATGCGACTGGAGAGTTTTGATCTTATGGACACTGAAGAATCACAAAAATTATCCTATCCCTTTTCAGCATTGGTTGCTAAAAAGCTTAGAGCCAAGTGTGTGTCCTTCCTACTTCCCTTTTTATGTTTTCCCTCATTCTTGGCTTTCTGTTATCTTTCCCATTTTCAATTTTCTCCACCCCATTTTAAAATTTATTATTTTATTAATACCTTGTTTTACTCAATATATTTATTTAAGAGAATTTAAGTATTGTCTGGTGGGGTTATAAAACAGCAAACAGATACATAGAAAGCTTAGTGGCTGTAAAGTCTGCTTACAGAGAATCACTGGGAGCTTTGAGAAAAATCTCAAATAATTTAACCATTCTAGATGGAAGTATAAAATTGGCATAGCATTTCTGAAAAGCAATTTGTGCTTAGGAATTAGCAGCTTTCACAATTATTTCGTATGTTATGACTCTGGAATTCCAGAAATGTATCCTAAGGAAATAATAAGAACATTTAAGTACGAAATAATTATTAGCACTATTTTCAATAACAAAAACTAAAAGGAACTTATACTAAGAGAAAGGTCTTATAATAGGAGAAAGGACTGAAAGGTGTTGTAATAGGAGAAATGCTAAATAAATTACAGTATAACTAATTTTAAATGTAGGATTTTCTAAGAATTTTTAATGCCAGAGGAAAATGCTCACATGATCATGTTTAATAATAATAATAATAATAATAATAAAACACAAGCACACTTACTTCCAGTTATGGTACTACATGTTTAAGAAAAGATCAGGGGTATATCCAACCCCTGATGACTCTGGGAAATTGTATTATGGGTCATTGTTTTCTTCTCCTTTTTTCCCTCCTTTTTGTATTCTGGGATGGTAATTGGAAAAAAATTCATTTGACTAGGCTTAAACTTCCACCTTAAAAATATATATTTAGTAGACAGGCAAAGATATTGCCTATCAAAGGCAATAATCAAAATTTATATTTATCATTTAAGATTTAGTTATAGGTTGGGATATTGCCTGTGAAAGGCAGGGATATTGGGGTACGTGGGTGGCTCAGTGGGTTAGGCCTCTGCCTTCTGCTCAGGTCATGATCTCAGGGTCCTGGGATTGAGTGCCAGGTCAGGCTCTCTGCTCAGCAGGGAGCCTGCTCCCCCACCCACCTGCCTCTTGCCTACTTGTGATCTCTCTGTCAAATAAATAAATAAAATCTTAAAAAAAAAAAAAAAAAGAAAGAAAGGCAGGGATATTGCCTATCAAAAGTAATAATCAAGGGCACCTGGATAGGCTCAGTTGGTTAAGCGGCTGCCTTCAGCTCAGGTCATGATCCCAGGGTCCTGGGACCAAGTCCTGCATTGGGCTCCCTCCACATCAGAGAGCCTGCTTCTCTCTCTCCCTCTGCCTGCTGCTCTGCCTACTTGGGCTCTCTCTCTGTCCAATAAATAAATAAAATCTTAAAAAAATCTATGTGTATCACTTGGATACAGTGCTCCCGCCCCTTCTCACAGCACCCTGTCAGCAATTCATTTATTTTGAGGGTTATTATCTCTAACCTTAAGGTTGAAAATGCGGAACCAGAAACTTCATTCTGACATTTACTCAAACATTTATGTACAAACCCGGTAAAACAGCATGGTGGAGAGAGAAGTCCTACTCCCTTTGCCTGGGTTCAAATACCACTTTCCTACTTCCATTCCTTGTGATCATGAACAAGTTTTGCATCCACTCTGAGTCTCAATTTCATTATCAATAATAAATTTCACAGAAGTTTGGAATAGGAATAAAATCAATGACACATTCAAAATGCTAGCACTTAACGAGCACAAATCAATGTGGGAGACGTTCTTGACCCCTTGTCCCCCCACCTCTTGTTTCCATTCTCACTCTGTATCAGAATACTTGCAACAGAAAGTGGCTTACAATCCTAAAAACAAACAAACAAACAAAAACCAATATATAGGCACACAGGCATGTCTATACTACATGACATAATGATGTAATCAGATGCTTGCATTTACTTACAATGATTTTCCAGAATATAATATTAAATGTTTTTTTCATTTATATTTGACATTTCAGAATAAGGACTAAATATATTGTGCATAAATATATATCACAAAGGCATATATATGATAAATGCACATATATAATATGATACATATGCCATGGGTGGAGACTAATAAAAATATATTGATGAGTCAAAACCTCCCCACCAAAAAACCGAAACAACAACAACAAAAGAAAGTGCCTTGCACAGCGAGAAGTCCAGGGACAGGGCAGCCCCCATTTGTCAACACAGACCTTGGTGACACCAGCTGTTTGTCCTGCCACCCTCAGGGAATAGCTCCCCTCATGGTCACAAGGTGGCTGCAGCATTCCAGGCATTATATCCATGCAGGAGAGTGTCCCAAGGAAGAGAAGACCTTCTCCAGGATCTCTCTCTTAGAAGTAAGGAAACCTTTCTTAGAAGCCCCCAATATACCTCCTCTCAGTCTCAGAGGTCAGGATTTGTCCCATGCCCACACCTAATCCAGGTACTACCATCAGCCTAGATCAGAGAGCTTTGGACAGCAAAGGGGGCTGGGTCCCCAATGAAGTACATCCTAAGGTGGAGTCTGGTAGATGCCTGAGCAAAATTAGTATTCAGATAGGGGAAAGGAAAGGGGCCACAGATGCCGGGGCAGATTATTGAACGCTGTGTTGCTACACTCAGGATTGCATGTAGTGTAGTGTAAATTCATCCAGTGTAAATTCCAAGAAATGAGACTGAGGTATGCAGCTGGGAGATGTGGTGGGGGGAGGCACACAGGGAATGCAGAGAAAGCAAGTTGTCCAGAACAGATTCTTCATCGAAGTGAAGGGGCTTGATCACAAAAGAGAGGAGGGAGAGGGCTCAGGAGACCAGTCTGACCTACATCATGGTGCTGTCTAGAGCAAGTTCTGCTGGAGCATAAACTGGGACAGGTGTCCCATCAAGAGCAAATGCAGGACGGTCTGCGCTGGTATGAGCAGACGGTGACAACAAATATGGCCTCATCGGAGAT
>RCUC01069169.1:0-18258 GCA_003697995.1 Taxidea taxus jeffersonii
TACACTAAGCTATTTTCTACTATTCCCCACATAAATCCATCAGCAAGTCTATCCACTCTATGTCTAAGATATACCTCCAAAGTCTATACGTCTCTCCATCACTATTGCCCCACTGGTCCAAGCCATTGACATTCCCCCCTCTCTCTGCCTTCTACTTGTACCTGTCTCTGATCCATTCTTCAGCTCCCAGAGTGAACTTTTTAAAATCTAACTCCTATGCTTGAAACCCTCCACTAAAATTTCATTTCATTAAGAATAAGTTATACATTTCTTATCCTTATCCTATCTTACAAAGCCCCTATATGATCTGACCCTTGCCTACCTTTCTGATTCCACTTGATACTCAAAGGTAGGCCACACTGGCCTTATTTCCATCCTTGAAATATCCATCTCATTCATACTTTTTGTGTAGCAAATGTTAAGGTTTTATTGCATAATGCAATTATGCTTAGAGCGGATGTTAGTGGGTAATGATATAGGTTGCATATCCAGTTTACAACTCTAGATGAGAAAGAGCCTCTGATCAGAAAGACCAAGGAGGATATTATATATTGATAAAGAAGGCAATCCATCAAGAAGATATAATAGATATAGACATATACACACCTAACAACAGAAACCCCAAATATATGAAGCAAAACTGACAGAATTGAAGGGAAAAGTAGATAGTTCTATGGTAATAGTTGGAGACTTCATACCCCACTTCCAATAATGCATAGAACAATTAGAAGACCAGCTAGGAAATAGAAGACTTGAACACCATAAACCCACTAGACCTAACAGACATATGTAGAACATTCTACCCAACAACAGCCAAAAACACATTTTCTTTTTTTTTTTCTTAAAATTTTATTTATTTGACAGCAAGAGAGAGCACAAGCGAACACAGGCAGGGGGAAAGGCAGGCAGAGGGAGAGAGGGAAGCAGATTCTCGGCTGGGCAGGGAGCCTGACTCGGGGCTGGATCCCTGGACCCTGCAATCACAACCTGAGCTGAAGGCTGATTTAATCACCCAGGTGCCCCAACACATTTTCTCAAATAAACAGGAAACAGCCTTCAGGATAGATCATATGCTAGGCTCACAAAATAATAAATTTAAAAGAATTTAAGTCATAAAGTATCTTCTCCAACCACAGTGGAATGAAACTAGAAATAAATAACAAAAACTAGTCTGGAGAATTCACAAATATGTGGGCATTAAACATACTCTAAAAATCAGTGGATCAAAGAAGAAGTTCCTGGCAAAATTTAGAAAATTCTGTTCTCACTTAACAACCCAGTAATTATAGTACCTACTTACTATCTTAATATCCTAGAGAAAGTAACTGTATGATGTCCAGGAAATGCTGTAAATCCCTATACAAATAAGCTTTTGCTGCATGAGGAACCACCACCAAACTGTCTTGGAACAATAAGCATTTTTTTTCTCAAGGTCACAGGTCTTCAGGTTGGTTGAGACAGGCTGCTCTAAGCTGTGTATGTGCAGGGAAGCCAGGACAGTCAGGCTGAAGGCCTAACAGCTACCCGGGGACATTTTCTTCTCATGCAAAGCACAAAATCTCCCAGAGCAACAGCAATGATGCACACAATTCCTCTTAAGGCTTAGGCTCAAATGTTGTGTTATCACTTCTGCCCACATACCATTTGCTTAAGCAAAGCAAATCAAACAGCCAAGTCCAACATCAGTGAGAAAGAGAAAAATACTTACCCCTATCATAAGGGTTAGAAGCAGGGGGTGGGGGCCACCTGGGTGGCTCAGTCATTAGGCTCAGCCTTTGGCTCAGGTCCTGATCCCGGGGTCCTGGGTTCCAGACCTGCATCAGGCTCCCTGCTCGGCAGGAAGGCGGCTTCTCCCTCTCCCACTCCCCCTGCTTGTGTTCCCTCTCCTGTCTCTCTGTCAAATAAATAAATAATTTTTTTTTTAAATGAGGGTTAGAAGGGAGGGAATGAAGAGTCACTGAACAATAGCCTACTCTTCCACAGCCCCCCTTTGGAGAAAAGTGTCAACCGTGGCCCTGTTGTTCTTACTCATGGGTACTGAACAATAACGTCTTCTTACTAGCCATGTTGGACGTATCGTGAACAAATGATTAATACTCATATTCTTGCTGTATCTGCTACTGTTAAAAGCCACAGAGAAGTATGAAATTCTTCAAAACCCTTTTACCCAGATTCAGTCAACACGTGTTAACTTACTAATTTATTCTTAGTGGAGCAACATTATCACCTCAAGAACTTATACTTCAATACAATTTCTTTTCCAGTCCCGAATGAGATCTTCTAAGATGCCCATACGATATGTCAAAGCCCCAAAAGTGAATCTGACACCATCAATGGGAACAGAATGAATATACCTTCTTTGAAAATCTTCCTAAAAGAAAAATCCCTTTGACTTGTGGAAAACTTTAACTTTCTGGAGGAATCTTAATGAACTTTATCCCTGTTAAAGTAAAACATATCCAGTGTAAATACAATATAGAGTCTGACCTTCCCTGGCCTTGAAGACCTTGACAGGCTGCTAATATTTTCACATGCAAAAAAAAAAAAAAAAAAATGACGAAGCTGAGGGTGAATGAGGACGTTATCCTGAATTCTGCACTGTTCAGCTGACGAAACACAGCCTCTATGCTGTAACCTCCCTTCCAATAAACATCTCTCCCACAGATTTTCATCTTATTTGTTTGATTTACAGCTCAGTGGAAAGAAAGATATTTTTATCTTAATTTCATGCCAGAAAATATGAAGTCATGAAAACATACTGAAAAGGATAGACATTTTTTAAAAGGGATCTTAAGGGCCAGGCCCAAAGCCTGTTGCCAAATTCAATGAAGAATTGTTTCAAGTAAGAACAGAACATTGCTCTGGGACTGAGCCAACTAGAAAGGCTGATACACTGTGACATATCTGGCATGTATAACCTCCCTGCCCTTGAAATGAACTCTGGAGGGAGGCAGCACAGTCAAAGTCGGCAAAGAGGTGAAGAGTGAACCTCCAAGTCCTAGAGTACCCAAAACCTCACCATGCAAGTCAATCTAGTTGGGGGGAAGATTCACCTAAATTAGTGAAGAGTCAGAATTCCCATTATTTCCAAATGCAAGGGGTGCTTCTGGGTTTAAAATATTGACAAACAGGGGACGCCTGGGTGGCTCAGTTGGTTAAGCAGCTACCTTCGGCTCAGGTCATGATCCCAGTGTCCTGGGATCGAGTCCCACATCAGGCTCCTTGCTCGGCAGTGAGCCTGCTTCTCCCTCTGCCTCTGCCTGCCACTCTGTCTACCTATGCTCGCTCCTGCGCTCTCTCTCTATCTGACAAATAAATAAATAAAATCTTAAAAAAAAATATTGACAAACAAAATCAAAGTTTTTTCCACTTGTTCCAAATGCCATTGAAATAACAAAGATATAAAAAGAAAAACAAAGCAGTGCTAGAAAAACCGAGAGGAATGCTATCGCCACCAAAGAAATTTTGATGAATTTCTGAAAGATACGAAGCAGATAGGGTAAATATAGCTTGGTATATGCTTTGTAAATTATGTCTTGGTATAAATATCTGACTTACTGATCAAACTGATAAAGAGGCAATTAATGTCAGAGTTGAGCACCCAATACAGGCAGAAGACGATAGGAAGAGACTTCCCCCAAAAGAGTCATAGAAAAAAAATCAGGACAGCAAGGACATAAAGAAGAGGAGTCTGAGGAAAGCTCAAAATAATTACATTAAAAGACTTAAATTTTAGGGGCACCTGGCTGGCTCAGTCAGTACAGCATGTGACTCTTGATCTCGGGGTTGTGAGTTCAAGCCTCGTGTTGAGTGTAGAGATTACTTAAAACCAAAATCTTTTTTAAAAATTTAATGAGGTTATTATTGTTATTTAAAAATAAATATTTTTTAAAGATTTTATTTATTTATTTGAGAGAGAGGGAAAGTGAGAGAGAACATGAGAGGGGAGAGCGTCAGAGAGAGAAGCAGACTCCCTGCTGAGTAAGGAGCCTGATTTGGGACTCGATCCTGGGATTCTGGTATCAGGACCTGAGCCTCAGGCAGTTGTCTAACCAACTGAGCCACCCAGGTACCCCATAAATAAGTATATATTTTTTAATTTCTCTAATTTTAATTTCTAACGTAAGAGCTACCAATTGATATAACCCTCACACACAAATGCTTTTTGGGATCCTCAATAATTTTTAAAAGTGTAAAGTGGTCTAGACACCACAATTTTGGAGAATCAGTGCTATATTCTCATGTTTGCCATCTGTTTCTTTCTTTCTTTCCTTCTTTATCTTTATTTTATTTTATTTTTTAGGTTTTATTTATTTATTTGACAGAGAGAGAGAGCACAAGCAGGGGGAGCAATAGAGGAAGAGGGAGAAGCAGGCTCCCCACCAAGCAGGGAGCCTGACATGGGGCTCAATCCCAGGACCCTGGGATCATGACCTGAGCCAAAGGCACCCAGGATCCCCAGTCTTATTTCCTCAAGAGTTTATTTTTAAATAATCTCTATACCCAATATGGGGCTTGAATCACAATCCCAAGATCAAGAGTTGCATGCTGTACTGACTGAGCCAGCCTGGTGCCCCACCATTGGTTTCTACCTGCTGGGGTGAAAAAAACGATGGAAGTGTGGGAAAGTGAACACTAGTGAAAGCTAGGGATAGTGCCCTAGCTGCCACCAAAGTGAAAGAGAGGAGACACATCCTATCAGTGTTGTTCCTTAACTTTATCTCCTCATATCTTTCATGAGTCTAAAGTCCTGAGGAACATGGACACCCAATGATCCATCAGTAGATTCTGGAAAACTCACAGTTTGAGAGTAGGTTTGGGGACGTAAGGGGAGGGTTTCCATACAATCTATTCATTCATGGAACTTGTGGCCTGGCCCCATACAAATTTGAGAAAAAGGTCGTGGTGGGAGGGACATTAAATAACCTATAATAAAAAGGGAAAAAATCACCTGATCTCAGTTTATGACTCCCCATCCTTAAGCAAACATACTAGGTGTTTTACACTGTGACAGTCACTTTCTTCCTTTAGGAATTATAAGGTCGGGCCTGGCTGTAAAGATGAGGAGCAATGATATGCAGGATTTAAAGGCACAGGCTAGGCCTCACAACAAGCACTCAGATTCTCACAGATGATTATGGTTAAGCATTTAGTCATCTATTGATTCAGCAAGAGTTCCGTATATTAACCAAGGCTTCCTGAATTTTGGACCAGGAAAGAGTTGGTATTCAATTTTTTTTAAAGTTTAGATACATATGTATCTGCTGTAAGATATGCTGTCCTTCATCTACTACAAATTTTCTTTTCCTTTTAGAAGTGACTTGTTAGGGACACCTGGGTGGCTCAGTGGGTTAAGCCTCTGCCATCAGCTCAGGTCATGATCTCAGGGTCCTGGGATTGAGCCCCGCATCAGGCTTTCTGCTCAGCGGGGAGCCTGCTTCCTCCTCTCTCTCTCTCTCTCTCTGCCTGCTTGTGATCTCTCTCTCTCTCTCTCTCTCTCTGTCAAATAAATAAATAAATAAAATCTTTTAAAAAAAGGAGGTGACTTGTTATTCTCAGTCTAGTAAACAAATTATTACTAAGTCAGTGATAAGGAAGAGCATTTCAGTTAATTAATAATGTTTCAATACTTCAAAAAAAACCATAAATCATTCTACTTAAATTTTCAGTAAAATGACTTCACTCTCCAAATGTCCAACATAGTTTCTTTGATGAGTGATAAAATTAACCATTTTCTCCATTTCAATTCTGGTGACTTAATCTGGAATTTTAAGAAGCATGTAATCGATAAAGTTCTAAGTCCTGGGAGAACTAGAAAAATGGCTACCTTAGTTTCTTCCACAATTTCCCCCATTTCTCATTTTTATTTTTGGTAACTAGGAGTTAGGGTTTAAGAACACCAGGCCCTGGTCTGCAATCTTTGAAATTCCCACCTCCCTAAAGTGACTTGCCAACGATACAGCAGCCAGTGGTAAAAATGTTAGAGATCTGGAATGCAAACACTTCTCACTTCCTATGGTAATCCCAGCAAAGTAAGACTCCACATGTGTTTATGAGAGAAAAAGATGTAGAGGGACACAATTAAAAGGTGACTGAAGGGTGGTGTTATATCCATCTCAATGCCACTATCTTCCACTATCATTCTTGGGCTACAGAGGACAGACACCATAGAGCATGTCCCAGATCCTAGCACCTTCCTCACTAATGTGTTTCTTAATGCTTTAGGGGAGAAAGTTTCCTCTGGGACTTGTTGGGACACCAACAAGAAGGTGACACCAGTTAAGTAGGAAAAACTCACTTTGATGTGTCTCTTTCATTCTTATACCACTACCACCACCGTCCCAACACGTCTGACACCAAAAGTGAGAATTTATTCCCGCACCAAGCAAGTCTGTGACACTAGCTGGGTGTCCTGAAATTTAATTCAGTTCTGACACCATTTACCTGGACACAGCATCAGATCCCACAGGTTAAGAGCCCAGTTCCACACGACTGTCCCCCTCTTCAAATGGCAATCATAAGTAGTAGGTCCTCAACTTATGTACAACCCTGTCTGACTTGACTAGAAATCATCCATGACCTCCTCCCCTTTGGATTCAGTTATTTACTAGCCCAGATCACAGAACTTAGGGAAACATGTTTACCACCTTATTGCATAAGAAAGGATATGATGAAGGATCCCGATGAACAGTCAAATGAAGAGGCACATAGGGCAGGGTCTGAGAGGGCCTTGAGCACAGGAGCTTCTGTCCTCATGTATCACCTTCACAGTACATAGTTGTGTGTTTGTCAACCTGGAAGCTCCCTAAACCACTTTCTTGTGTGTGTGTGTGTGTGTGTGTGTGTGTGTGTGTGTGTGTGTGTGTGTTTAAAGATTTATTTATTTGAGAGACAGAGAGAGAGCCTGTGAGCTGGGGCAGAGGGAGAGGAAGAGAGAGAATCCTTAACAGAGTCCACGCTGAATGTGAAGCCCAATGAGATCATGACCTGAGCCAAAATCAAGAACTGATTGAGCCACCCAGGTGCCCCTCCTTTTGCATTTTTATGGAGGCTTAAATTACATGGGCATGGCTGATTAAATCATTGGCCACTGATGATTGAACTCATTCTCCAGCCCTTCTGCCTTCCCTGAAGATAGAGGGGTGGGACTCCAATCACACAGTTGTTTCCCTTGGCAACTAGTCCCCATTTGTAGGTGCTTTCCAAAAGTCACCTCATTAACATAAATCTAGGTGTGGTTGAAAGGGGGTTGTTACAGATATTAAAACACCTTTATTGCTCTTATCACTTAGAAAATTCAAAGAGTTTAGGACCCCTGTGCCAGAAAAAGGGATGAAAACTAAATATATGTTGCTTTTATAAGTCACAAGATCACAGCAGGGATGTTCTGGCACCAGATTTCACTGAGTGTGCGCCATCACTGAGTCTAAATTTTAACCATCCAAGCCAACTATTAGAGCCATTTCCAGCTTTACCTAACCCATACCTAACCCACTTTAAATCCAGAAGATCTGATAAATGTACCTATATCAATATATCAATCCTGATACAAAACTATATTTTGTTCTTTTTGGCTTAACATCCTTAGATTCTCACACATATTTCTTGGCTTTCCACCAATATGAATTAGCAAACTCCTGGATTTATTTTGTGCTCTAAGCAATTTCTTCCCAAGTCAGAGTCTTCATTTGTTCTGCTTGAGCATTCTGAGATCTGGCTCTAGTTTAGGGTTAGAATAGGAAATAATGGACAGTGAGGATGGACTTTGAGGAGAATAAGCATCCCCTTGCAAGGCAACTGCCTCCAATAAGGTGATGTTAGAGTCCAAGAATAAAAGTGTAGTGTTCTCAGTCATAAGAAGAGGGGTCACAGCTGCTTGCTCAGGGAGACATGGGCATTTAACTTCAAATACAGTCCAAGTCTTGGAATACCACTTGTTCCCAATACACTGATAGTCACATAAACAATTTGGTGGGTCAGTGAATTCAATTTCTTTTGTAACTCTGAAACCCACCTGCTCTCATTTTTAATAAAGTTGGTCCCACAGTCTTTTAGGTTTACCTAAAAGTCACAGACTTTTTTAGGTTTACCATAAAAGTTCTGATTGTCTGAATGCAACTTTAAAGCCTTGAATTTTTTTCCTGTCATTTTTCTAGTGTAGTCATATCACCCCATCCCATAGTCCTCATTATCATCATTACTATCATAATCCTTAAGTGCAATATCCACTTGACTGGAAGGTCACTACTTTAAGAGGTACTTCTTCCCAAGCAACCACAGGTGACACTTTAATTAATCAAGATCCTACTGCATGTTATAGATGATCAGAATCCTGTTTGCCATTGACAAGGAACTAAACACTTCATTCAAGGCCAAGGACATTGACAAACATTCCAAGACCCTGAGCTAATGCCTGAAACTACATATAGTACCCAACCCTACATACTGCTTTTCCCTCTACATACATACCTATGATAAAATTTAACTTATAAATTAGGCACAGTAAGAAATTCACAATAACTAATAATAAAATAGAATAATTATAACAATATACTGTAACAGAAGTGATATGAATGTGGCTTCTGTGTGTGTCTTTCTGATGTGAGATGATAAAATGCCTACACGATGAGACAAAGTGAGGCATTGTGACTTAGCATTAGGCTACTACTTACCTACTGACAATACATTGGAAGGCAGATCACCTGCTTCTGGACCCCAGTTGACCAGTAATAACTGGTACCATGGAAAGCAAACTGTGGATAAAATGGGACTACTGTACACTGAAAATCCTAAATGGAAACCTAAATAATGGTTCTAAATAAATGGGAAAACACAAAATGCCCCAGAATGTGAAGACTAAATAATATAAAAAATACTAACTCTCCTACATTTAACCTATTAAGTCTAATCCCAACCCAAATCCTAACATTATTTATCAAACCTGAAAAAAATGCACAAGATAGAGCCCTATAATTTGGGGGGAAAATAATGAGGGAAAACTTTCTATACCAGAGATCATGTTAGATGATAAAGTTGTGTAAATAATTAAAGTAAAATAATACAATATTGAGGTAGAAATAAGCAAATAGCTTTATCTAGAAAGAGAATTAAGAATTGTAAATGTAGGGGCGCCTGGGTGGCTCAGTGGGTTAAAGCCTCTGCCTTCGGCTCAGGTCATGATCTCAGGGTCCTGGGATCGAGCCCCACGTCGGGCTCTCTGCTCAGCAGGTAGCCTGCTTCCTCCTCTCTCTCTGCCTGCCTCTCTGCCTACTTGTGATCTCGATCTCTCTGTGTTAAATAAATAAAATCTTTATAAAAAAAAAAAAAAGAATTGTAAATGTATGGGGCTCCTGGATGGCTCAGTCAGTTAAGTGTCTGCCTTCGGCTCAGGTCCTGATCTCAGGGTTCTGGAATTGAGTCCCGCCTCAGGCTCGCTGCTCAGTGGGGAGCCTGCTTCTCCCTCTCCCCCCCTCTCCCTTGGCCTGTCTCCCCCACTTGTGCTCTCTCTTTGAAACAAATAAATAAAATCCTAAAAAAAAAAAAAAAAGAATTGTAACTGTTTGATCATTCTGAAAGATGGCATCTCCTATCATTAGGATGAGAATGAACTAGCTAGCATATGATTTGAAACAATTGGCTAAACGTTTGGGAAAATATTGAAGTAAATCCCTTTCTCATAACTATTCAGAATATACTTCATAGGAATTAAAGAGCACTTGGTGCTATAAAAAATAATTTTGTTTATAATCTTGGGTAGAAGTGATGGAAGGATTTCCTTCTTCAGCAAGACACAAGTCCCAGAAGCCATCAGCGGAAAGACCAATTTCATAAAAATTAAAAACTTTTCCTCAGCAAAAAACATTAACAACGTCTTAAAAGATAAACAGTAAGCTGGGAAAAACATGCTTAATACAGAATTCACAATCATAATATTTTAATAGATTTTACATACCAGTAAGAAAGAGAAAACCTCCCAATAGGGAAAATCAGAAAGCTTCTGAACAGCAAATCATAGAAGAGTAAATATGGTTGATAAACTTATAAAGAGATGCTTAGCCTCATTAATAATCAAGGAAAAGCAAATTAAAAATCAGAGTTCTAATCTATTAAATTGCAAAATTTAGAAAGACTGATAATATATAAAACAATGTTGGCACAAGGATGGGAGATAGGTACTCTCATGAGCTGTTTGTAGAAGTGTAAATTGGTGTAGGTTCTTGGGGGCACAATGTAACAGGTACATACATTTGAAGGCTTAAAGTTTAAGCCAATGACTCTACATTAGGACTCTAACCCACAGAAGTGCACACATAGATGCACAAAGATGTATAAACAAGGACACGTATTGTAGCATTGTTTCTAATATGAAGGATTAGACAACAACTAAAAATTTTTCTATAAAGGAACAACCAAATCAATTGGAATACTCTGAAACTGTTAAAATTAAAGAAATAGAGTTTTACATGCTGACATGAAAATGTCTTCAAGGCATATTGATAAGGCCAAAACATGTTGCAGAGTGATTTGTGAAATATGTAGATCGAACACACATCTGTATGTATACATATATATCTGTGTATACAACAAACTTTTTTTTAACTTTTTAAGGTTTTGTTTTTGTTTTTGTTTTTCTTTAAGCTTTTTTATTTAAACATACAATGTAACCCCACCACCCTCTCCCAACCCCTCTCCCCCCCAACCCCCCTCAATTTGTTTTATGACATTAAGAGTCTCTTTTGGTTTGTCTCCCTCCCGATCCCATCTTGTTTCATTTTTTCTTTTCCTACCACCTTAACCCCCACCCCCATTGCATCTCCACTTCCTCATATCAGGGAGATCATGTGATAGTTGTCTTTCTCCAGTTGACTTATTTCGCTAAGCATAATACGCTCTAGTTCCATCCATGTCATCGCAAATGGTAAGATTTCATTTCTTTTGATGGCTGCATAGTATTCCATTGTATATATATACCACCTCTTCTTTATCCATTCATCTGTTGATGGACATCTAGGTTCTTTCCATAACTTGGCTATCGTGGACATTGCTGCTATAAACATTTGGGTACACGTGCCGCTTCGGATCACTATGTTTTATACAACAAACTTTTAACTGTGATTAACTTTGGTGAGTGAGAGGAATGGGGGGCTGGGAAGAGATAAAGTAAGATCATATTTGTATTTTTTTGTTGTTGAATTTTCACTTAAAAATTATAATAATAATTTTGGGGCACCTGGCTGGCTCAGTCAGTGAAGCATGTAACTCTTTTTTTTTTAAGATTTTATTTATTTATTTGACAGAGAGAGATCACAAGTAGGCAGAGAGGCAGGCGGGGGGGCGGGGGGGGGGGAAGCAGGCTCCCTGCTGAGCAGAGAGACCTATTCGGGGCTCCATCCTAGGACCCCGAGATCATGACCTGAGCTGATGACAGAGGCTTAACCCATTGAACCACCCACGCGCCCCTAAGAGCATGTAACTCTTGATCACAAGGTTGAAAGTTCAGGCTCCACATTAGGTGTAGAGATTACTTAAAAATAAAAATCTTAAAAAAAAAAAAAAAAGAATGGGGGCGCCTGGGTGGCTCAGTGGGTTAAAACCGCTGCCTTTGGCTCAGGTCATGATCCCAGGGTCGTGGGATCGAGCCCCGCATCCGGCTCTCTGCTCTGCGGATAGCCTGCTTCCTCCTCTCTCTCTGCCTGCCTGCCTACTTGTGATCTCTCTTTATCAAATAAATAAGTAAAATCTTTAAAAAAAAAAAAAGAATTAAAAAAAGAATGATTTCTTGTGAAATGTTTGTAATTACAGTTTTTTTAAAAAATACATATGACATGGGAAATACTCAAAGCTTCCCAGAGCATTGGTATCACATAAAAGAAAGACACTGATATCATCATTATTATCAGTGTCCTTACCCTTCACAACTGTCAACACTGATACATCTTTGTCAGAGAAATTTAAACGAGATTTACAAACAGAGGTTCATTTATTCAGAAAGCACACCTTGGAAGCAAGGCTATAATTCCAAAATACAGACATAAGAAATGACTTGCCTAGATTTTCAAACAAGTCAGGAAATGATCCAGAGCCAGGATTCCACTCATGTACGAATAAATATATACACTAGCTCCCAGCCCAGCACCATAAATAACCCCATCCCCTGGCATTTCAGTCTCTCCCTGAGTAACTGAGTGTTTAACTGACTTGCAAACCTTCACTTTGGCTTTAAAAATTGCCTATGCTTGGCATTCTTTTTAAAGGGATGGTTTTTAACAGTTTAACATCAACCTTCCAAAGAAAGCAAGAGGGTAAGATTAGTGTTCACCTTCTATAAGAGGACAACTCTAGAAGAACATAGTGTTTTTCCAAATGACAGCTTGGGTTGTATTATTTGGCCTAAGATCGATAACTTAGCAGGAGTACTCTGTAACTGCATTATCTTAATTCTGAAAACTTTCCGAAGAAATGGATTGATCCAAGCACTGCCTCTGCCTATAACCATATGTATGACCTTGCACAACTCCATCAACTCCTCTGAAGTTCAGATTCCTCATTTCTAAAGTGGGAGGAAGAGTATCTTCCTGCTTCACTACGTGGATTGTGTTGAGGCTCAAATAAGAGAGATTGTGAGGTATGAAGTTCCAGGTAAACCGTTGTTAATGTACGAAACCTGAGCTCTCGATGCAAGTATATTTCCTGCCTCACTCCTTCAATTCCAGAATACGAGAGGACATTTGATTTGCCATATTCAGTCCTCTCAGTTGGGCTGAATAATTTGTTTTTTTTTCTAGACCAACAGGTCTCCACTACAATGTCTACGAAGAGAGCAACGTTTGTAAGGCAGCATTTACTTGTAAGATATGTCACAGTTGAAAGAGACAAAGTGACATAAGCCTTTTAAATTAAATTAAATTGGATTATACTAAAGCTGTTACTCACTGCAATATCTGCCATATTCCTTTTCTGAGCAGACCGCCTCCTCTTTCAGCTTCTGCTGCTCATATAATGCTTCCTCAACCACAGCCAGAGCCAGATTGAAAGGTGGGTGGTTGGGCAGTTCCCCGAGTCCTTATTCTATAAGGGGTACTGAAAAATCACTGGAATAATTAGTAACTATAGAGACAGCAAAGGTTTTCACAGGCAAATTCTTACACAGGTGGAGGAATAGAAATTTGCCCTTGCTGGAAGTATAGAACAAGAAAGAGGAAACTTTAGTTTAATACAGTAGTATTTAGATAATACAGTAGTATTATCTAACAGCTATTGAATGCTTATTACATACCAGGCATATTATCAAATGCTTTACATGTATGATTTCACTTAAACCCAGCAATTATTTGTATGTTATTGTTTTTAAACCCATTTCTCAGATGAGGAAATTGAGATGTGCCCAAGATAGAGCAAGTAGCAGAGAGTGGAGGGGCCCTATGAAACCAATCTTCCTCTAGGACCTATAGTCACTATACCTCACTGCACCCCACCCCCAAGTCTAGCTAAGTCTGTCATATGCTTTTGTATCTTGGATTTATGAAAGAATGATTAGATTAAATTGATCAGGCAGACTAGTGCTGGTGGCCAGGAATCAGTGATCAATTTTAGAATACAAATCCCAAACCTTTTAATATGTCTTCTAAGAACATGTCTGGTTCAGAAAATTTGCAAAAGTGAAAAGAGAATAGAAACCATGAAAAAAACATGAAATATATTGCCAAATTGCTTCAAAATATTGACATTCCTTAGGGACCTGTTTGTAATTTTAATTGATTGAAAATGAAGTTTGTCATCACCCCCCATCAAATAAGGGTCGAACAAATATTTAAAGAACACTTTAGTATTCTTTTTTTTGAAAGGTGCCTCACTTAGAATTCAATTGTAAATAACAGATTTCACTATAGCTAACTTAAACAGAAAGTGATTTTCTAGGAGGTATTAGAGATTTATAAAATCAATGGAAGAACCAGGAGAACAGAGTTGAAGCAATGCTTTCAGGAACAACTTCCAGAACTGGTCCACCATGGGCACCATGCTCCTGCCACACTTATGGAGTTGGGAAATCAGGAAGCCATCTCCACAGCTGTTGGCTATGACATTATCTGAATCAGCAAAGTGGATACCCTGCTCTGTCTCTCATCACCTATGAAATTTAGGGACGGAATACTGGGGCCTCCGCTAGAGCTGACTCAGAAAAACCAATATCTGCCAGTATAAATAATGAAAGTGGTAGAAATATAGCCTCCACCTCACTTTTTACTTCCTTATCTCATTAAAGTACATCTGTTTTATGGAAACTAGGTTTCATGATCGAGGAAAAAGTAGGTTTCAGTCCAAGCTTTAAGGACTTCTGGAAAATATTGTCTCTAGGTTTCTAGCCTCAAGCAATAAGACTTGCCGGAAGGGAGTTGTAATTGAGTTGAGTGCTTCAATTTGTGATGTCTGCCACAATTAGACACCAACTTATTAGAGCCAGCCTAGAGCACCCCTAGTTCTATCTTATTCTACCCCTAGCAACAGTTTAGAGTAGGAATTCAATTTAAGGGCAGCCCACCCATGGGCTGGCCAGTGGTAGGTGACTTGATGAAAAAAGCATAACTTGGGACCAGATTCTTCCTTCAGGGTTTTGGAAATGGGACACTGAAGGACTGAGCCAATGAACCGAGAGCTTTAGTGATTTTAGGTTAAGTAGATTCAGAGTCAGAATGATGATGGGCCATGTGCGAGCAAATAGCAATATTTATACACACATTCACTGAGAAATATGGAGACAAATACCAAAAGATATGGCATAAAATGTTACAAGTGGTTGGTTGCATGAGAAGAAGGGGCTAAAGAATTACTGTTGTTATGATTTATAATCCTTTTGGAGCTATTTGAAATTGTAAACTCTATGCTTGGGATAAAAATTAAAATTAAAAATAAAAACAAAGGTGTCTGAGTGGCTCAGTGGGTTAAGCCTCTGCCTTCAGCTCAGGTCATGATCTCAGGGTCCTAGGATCGAGCCCTTGCATCAGTCTCTCTGCTCAGCAGGGAGCCTGCTTCCCTTCTCTCTCTCTGCCTTCCTCTCTGCCTACTTGTGATCTCTGTCAAATAAATAAATAACATCTTTAAAAATAAAAATAGGGACGCCTGGGTGGCTCAGTTGGTTAAGCGGCTGCCTTCGGCTCAGGTCATGATCCCAGCGTCCTGGGATCGAGTCCCACATCCAGCTTCTTGCTCGGCAGGGAGCCCGCTTCTGCCTCTGCCTCTGCCTGCCTCTCTGTCTGCCTGTGCTCGTTCTCTCTCTAATAAATAAATAAATAAAATCTTTTAAAAAAATAAAAATAAAAATAAAAACAACAAAATAAATACTTCTAACTTTGGCCTTTAAGCCAGAACAACTAACCTAAATATTACATGATCACTGGCGAAAGAAAGGGGGGAACTCCAGACAATCCAGTCCTTACTTGCCTCACTTCCCACCTGGACTTGAGCACCACTCACATAAGGCTCCTTGCTCAGCAGGGAGCCTGCTTTTCCCTCTTCCTGCCCCTCCTCCTGCTTATGCTCATGTGCTCTTTGACAAATAAATAAAACCTTAAAAAAAAAAGTTGAAAAATTGAAACCAGTTTAGTGAGAACCTTGAATGCCAAGCCAAGGAGTTTATCACCCCAGCAACAAGGATAGCTTTGAGTAAGGGAATGACTTTAATGTGTGTAAATAGAGCGCTTATCTGCGTGCAAGATAAATTTGATAAAGACTGATGGTAGCCAACAGATTGATTGGGAGATTAATAATATGATCCTGAACTAAATGGATGGCAGTGGAATGGGGGAGAAAAGGTTGGACAAAGAGATATAACAGTGGAGGACTTCTTGGCAGCTGATCAGATATGAGGGGCAAAGAGTAAATTTAGTGGGTAGTTACTTTTCCAGAATCTCTTTCTTCTAGAGACTACCTCTCAAACATTCCTTGAGATTCTGGTGGTCAATCAGAGTAAATTCATGTTCTCAAAACTCAAGGAGATAAGTATCCCAAGTTGACCTCTTAGAGTACTCCTTCCCTTGATAGTATTTGGTTCACAGGTATAGCCCAAACAGAATGAAACACCTTTCCAGAAACCTTTCCCCCAGTGTTATTATGGAAGATGCTATCTTTCATCATAAATTTTGGGATGACAGAGGCATTACACCTGCCATTCAGAGAAGGCCTATTAAAACATAGAGTCCGATAGAGCCCTGACAACATCATTTGAGCCATTGAACCCATCCATACCTGTCCCAATGGGCTTTTTAGTAATGTGAGCCAAAAAAATTAACTTTTTCGCTTATGGGTTGGATTTCTATCATTTGCAACAGAAAGAGGATTTTTTTTTAACATTTTATTTATTTATTTATGCGGGACTCTATCCCAGGACCCTGAGAGCATGACCTGAACCAAAGGCAGAGGCTTAGCCCACTGAGCCACCCAGGCACCCCCAGAAAGAGGATTTTTAACAGAGAACTAAAAAAGGCCTGATTTACAATACTCACAGTGTATCTGCCAATTGAACAGTTTTATGTCCAGTACAATGGGAGGTAAAAAGGAATTCTAAGACATGCCCCATACAACTGGAGATCTTATTCCAGTTTTGTCACCGATTATCAATGTGACATCAAAGGCATGTAATAGATCTCGGATTGATTCTTCTCCTTTATGAAACTGAGGGAAAGGGGGATTGATTGCATTGTCTTATTTTTAAAAGGTTTTCTTCAGCTCTAAAGTTTTATGTTTCTATACAATAATAGAAGAGAATTTGTGAGTCACTGAAGATACTAAAATACAGAATATTGGTATACAAAACCAATTAAATGGAGAGAGACTGGAAGCTCACAAGACTGTAGTAATAATTTAGAAGGAACATTTCTGGAGCTTGGGGTAAAGAACATGCAAGAGCAATGGAGGGAAGGGAATGCACCTAAGCAACATTTGAAGAAAGTAACAATTTTTTGTTAACATATAATGTATTATTAGCCCCAGGGGTACAGGTCTGTGAATTTTCAGGCTTACACAGAAAGTAACAATTTGATGCCTATATATATGTAATATGAAGGTGAGTCAAGAGTAGCTACTATTGACTCCAAGTTTGCTTGTAATATTAAAAGAATAATAAAATTTCAGGGCACCTGGGTGGCTCAGTGGGTTAAAGCCTCTGCCTTTGGCTTGGGTCATGATCTCAGGGTCCTGGGATCAAGCCCCGCATCGGAGCCTGCTTCCTCCTCTCTCTCTCGGCCTGCCTCTCTGCCTACTTGTGATCTCTGTCAACTGAATAAATAAAATCTTAAAAAATAATAATAATAAAATCTTTAACATAAATGAGGTCGTTGGGAAGGTACAAGTATTAGAGAGAATTAGTAAAGTTTTAAATATGCTTAATCTGAGCTGTTGGTATATATTCAAAGAAAAAGTCTATAGACTTGAAAATTGGGAACTGAAGATCCAAGTGGGAAGTCAGTTATATAAGTGTTATATTTTGTGAATCATTGGACATAGAAGGAATAGTGAAAGTCCTAGGAGAGAATAAAAGCTACAATAAACATTGATAATTGGCATGATTTGTTTATAAATAGGCAAAATATATTAAAATTGTAAACTAATTTAAGCCTTTAAGCTCAACTTATAAATGTTGTTCATCTATTTATAAATCTCCTCATCTTAGCCTAAAAATATGGACAATCACTTTCACTTATTCTCTATGATTTAATTAATTCACAGGCTTAACAGACTAAATACTTCTTAAATATTTAACATAATTTGCATGCTCAAATAGTCAAGTTTTCCTAGCAATTTTAAACTACAATTAGAAATATATCCATTAGGGGCTCCTGGGTGGCTCAGTCCTTAAGCGTCTGCCTTTGGCTCAGCCCTGCATTGGGCTCCCTGCTTGTCAGGAACCCTGCTTCTCCCTCTCCCACTCCCCCTGCTTATGTTCCCCCTCTTGCTGTGTCTGTCAAAAAAAACAAATAAAATCTTAAAAGAATATATACGTATATCTAATAGCTAGCTGGTGAAATCTTTATAAGCACCTATGTAACTCTTGCAAATGTAATACCAATAAATCAATCTCCTACATGTGGTCATTAAATTCTCTTAAGTGTTTCATACATCTTAAAAGTTAACAAAATACACATCACAATAATGATAACTTTCACAAAAATAATGAAAACTGTACTAATTTACCACCTTTATAATAAAGGTTACACACAGTGCCAGACATGGAAATGTACTACTGTGATCCTTTTTTTTTTTTTA
>RCUC01069170.1:0-11876 GCA_003697995.1 Taxidea taxus jeffersonii
GTGGGTTTCTAATGAGACCCCTCTTTTAAGGCTTGTAAGACAGCTGCCTTCTTTCTGTCCTCACACAGCCTTTGATCTGAGTTATGTGCAGAGAATAAGATATCTCTCTTTCTCTGCTTATAAGGCCAGGAATACTATAGGATTATGACTCCACCCTTATGGCTTCATTTAACCTTAATTACTCCTAAAATCCCTATCTCCAAATACTGTCCCATGGGAGATAAGGGCTTCAAGATATGAATTTGGGGGGTGGAGGGCTAGGACACAATTTAGTCCATAGGGCCACCTGGTGAGAGGTCCAAAGCTGGAAGAGTGTGCCAGATTCTATTTTCCAAAAATGTCTACAATCTCCTATGCCACATGTTCTCATAAGGTGACCATGATACTCCTCCTATGGAAAAGAAGGGTCTACAGCCTCTTTCCTTGAACACTGGTAAGTTTTATGACCATATCAGTCAACAGAAAATAATTAATACATGTCTTCCAAGGCTAGGTCATAAAAGGAAATGTAGCTTTTAGATTATTTGTTTGAATACTCATTCTTGAAGTATTTAGCTGCCACATAAGCAATCTGACTAGTCAGAGACCACCATGTTATGAGACAGCCCAAACTAACCCATATGAAGAAAGCAAATGGCAAGACCCTGAGATTACACAAAGAGAGAGACAGAGATGCTCAGTCAAACTCCAGCTATCTTAGCCCTCTGTTTTTTGGCTCCAGCCACCGTCTGACGAAAATCATGTGAGAGACCCTAGATCATAACTTCCCTTTGATCCCCTTCCAAATTCCTGAGCCACAGAACACCTGCAGCAGTGATTTGATATGATATCTATCTATCTGATAGATAACTAGAATAGATGACTTCAGAATTATCTTGAATTGGGACAAAAGGACTTGACTTGATATGCCTACATTTACCACTCACTGAATGAGGACTCGTCTGGGAGGTGGTGACTTTGGACAAGGTAACACTCTTCAGCCAAGGGCACTTACCAAAAAAAGTGCTGATTGCTCAAGGCCATTGACCAGAAGAACTCCCAGGAACTTGGGGGAATAAGTCCTTCAGTCTTGAAGCATGAGCCAGATGGCATATCACAACATCTGCTATGGTCCATCCCTCGTGCCACTTAGATCCATTTCTTTTTATAAGCTCTGCAAGCAGCAACTCCAGGATTCTGGTGGGCCTTTTTTCCTGCAAGAAAAATAAGAAAGGGAGATTGTGGGATGACCCACAGTTCCACAGCTGCAATTTGTCTTAAGACACCAAAGGATTCTCATTTTTTCCCTTCTTTACTCTCTAGATTCTTTTCACTCTCAGAGACTCTCCTGCTCTAGGTGACTTACCTGAGGGGTGACCCAGCCTCTCATTATTGAAGGGCCTAAACTCCTGCTCATAAGTCTTTCTGTTGCAGCTGTAAGTGCTTGTTTACATCAAAATTGGGCAACGTAGTAAAAACATACCCAGGTAAAACTTCTGAATCCTAAATACCTTCTTCCTCTCTGGATTCTGTAATAGATGCCCTACTTCCCACTGAAGCAAAGCTCATAGGTCTGATGTGAGGATGTGGGATCCACGTAGGTGGATCAAACACTCTACATCCTCACACAGTGGCACAGGCATGGACTACATGGGAAAAAGAATATGTGCACATTCTAGTGAAAATGAATTTATATCCTTTTCGGGGCAGAGGTTCAAGATACTCAACTTGTCATCAGGTCATACCTCAAGAGACAGTTCCAAAACTGGGGGGTTTGGTGTTGGTTTTTAGTGCTGGCAGCTCAAACTTATAGCAGTGACGGTAGTTAGAACAGCCTTAGTGAGTAAGAGCCCAGACTACTGATTCCATGCATAGCCTCCTTCCCTGTCACCATGGCTATTTCATTTGTGTGTCCATTGTGCCATCACTGTGGTAGCCAATGACAGAGGCTAGTTGACACCACCTGGCCAAATTATTGTGTCAACTTGATTGTTTAGTGCTTCCTCT
This sequence comes from Taxidea taxus jeffersonii, assembly GCA_003697995.1. Lineage (NCBI taxonomy): Eukaryota > Metazoa > Chordata > Mammalia > Carnivora > Mustelidae > Taxidea > Taxidea taxus. The sequence continues at coordinate 1,987 of RCUC01069170.1, forward strand.
GTGGTAGATGCTACTCTGGTGGACATTAGCATATTGTAAGATTTTTACTTTTCATGCTCACTCCCCTATGTCAGCTCACATGCCTCTACCCCAGATCATGTTCCCAGTCCTCCAAGCATTCTCTTTCAGAGCAGGTCCCTGACACACTGTCCAAGTCATTTGCTACTGCACATAAGTCCATATATACTCAAACCTTGGGCCATTTCTCTTCCTCAATAAAGACAATATTATGATAGATGCCCCACCCAAAATTAAGTCCATTAGGAAGATTTCCCCTCACAACTACATTTTAAAGCCATCCATGATTGGGCCACTTAACCCAAATGCGGTAGCTCAGAATAACATGTCTTCCTCTCACATATCTAAAATCTGAGCAGAACTTGGTGGGAACAAGTGAGACAGCTTTAATCTAGGTAACAGAATCATGAGAAGTTTTACTCACATGTCTGACAGTTGCTTCTGGCTGTTGGCTGGGACCTCAGCCGCTAAAACAGCTACAAGACTTATACATGGCCTTTTAATAAGAATATTTTGCTTTATCGAAGCATAATATCTAGGTTCAAGAGCAAGCATCTCAAGAAGAAGGAAAATCCAGGAGGGAAATATAGCACCTTTTATGACCTAGCATTGTAAATCACTCAGCATCACTTCCATCTTATTCCATTGGTTAGAACTGAGTGACTAAGGCCAGCCTGTATTCAAGATGAGAGAATTGGACTCTATCTTTTGATAGCATCAAGATAGAGGCTCATAAAATGTCAAAGAATTTCCAGGCATATTTTTAAACCACCACAGTTTACAAATATACTAAGCCAATCCATTTGTGAACCCAGCTCAGCTTTTTTCTTCCTTCGTCAGCTGTTCACGAGAGAATTACTATTTGCCCATGAATATGACCTAAGAGAGAGGTGCCCGTGTGACAATGTGGATGACATGACAGTCTGGGACACCTGGTTGCACAACTTACTTGGCCTTCTGGCTCTGCTTAGGCTGAACCCTGGATGTATTATTTCCATCTTACAATGGAGAGCTGCTGGGCTTGTCCAACTTTATGACTTGGTACGTCTGACAAATCCTATCTCATAACGGGAAGTGCTGGCCACATGGTCACTTGATTACATATTGTCAGGTGCTCCATCCCTACCAGAGTCCAGCAGCCGGCTAGGAGCTGATTTTTGAATGGCATATAATTATTCACTATAGATGGCCTGTCCTTGCTCCAGAACTCTAGGGCTTGCCATAAAATCCATAGAGCATCTTTTCCCGCTAAATTACAGGATAAGCTGAATTGTATATCCCAACTTGGCAGGACTGCTAGCCTAACATCCTGGACCTGCTACCGGGCTTTTTTTTTTTTTTTCTGGTCTGGGCCTCTTGCAAAGCTGACAGCCTTTCCTGGGGAAGACATGGCCATCAAGCCCAAAGAGAGGCCACTGTATTTCTTTCTTTGTGATGGGAAATATGAGATGCAATAATTATTGTTGTTTTTGTTACTCTGGGATGGAAAGTCCTGGCATGTTCCAGACCACTGCCTTCCTGAAATTTCACTAAGATGATTAGTCAGTCCCTGGATCTTCACAGTGTTCATCTCATACTCTCTTAAGCACATGTCCTAATGTGGTTTCCAATGTACTTACTGTTTCTTGCTACATCTAGTCAAGTTAGCATAATGTCATTGATGTAATAGAAAAGTATGTTCTGCAGGATGTCCAGACAGTGTGGGTCTCTTCAGACTATATTATGACAAAGAGATGGCTATTAACATTTGTCTTTATAGACTGTACATGAATACTACTTTCTGTTTCAAGGGAATGCAAACTGTTTCTGATCTTCCTTTCTGATTGAGCTGAAACAGAATGTACTAGCAGACCGAAGGCTGCATCCTACATGCCTCAGGTCAATAGTAATCTCCTTTAGAAAAGATACCACATGTGGCAGTCTGAAAGCAATGAGACTACACTTGGTGGCACTTGTACTAGTCCACTGTCATCCTTCAGAGTCCATCTGGTCTTTGCAAGTGCCAGACTTGGGAATTAAATGGGAGTATCATGGGGATGACTTCTGAATTACATAGATCTTAAAGAGAGACACAAAGTTCCACCTATCCCCTGACCTCCCAAGGTTGCATTTTTTATTTCATTTTTATTTATTTATTTTTTTAGTTTTATTTATTTTTTTGACAGACAGACATCACAAGTAGACAGAGAGACAGGCGGGGCAGGGTGGGGGAGGGGGAAGCAGGCTCCCTGCTGAGCAGAGAGCCCAATGTGGGGCTCGATCCCAGGATCCTGGGATCATGACCTGAGCCGAAGGCAGAGGCTTTAACCACTGAGCAAGCCAGTGCCCCTCATTTTTATTTTAATGAGGTGGTAACAGTTATGGAGTTTGGCTTTCCCTGCTATGGTAGCTCTTATCGCACAGAAGCAGAACCCATGCTAGGTTCTGCCAAGTCCCTGACTGCCACTCTGATCTGCCACTCATTTCAGCAATCATGTCTGAGTTGCTTCTGATGGTTAAATGCAATCATGCCAGTGTCTCTAACCCAGGTGTCTCATGCCTCTAGTATTTTGTGATGCTATCATCCTTATTACTCTCAGTAAACTCAGTTCTAGTTATCTGTTTTTCCAATTAAATAGAGAGAGTTCTCTCAACCAAGATATTTCATGGTCTTCCTTTTCCAATCTGTACTCTTGTCTTGGCACAGTAAACCAGTCTAGATTGCAGTTTAAAATATCTCTGGAGTTTCCCCTAGTTTTATGTTTGAGTCTTGGGTCTGGACTTTGGTTTTTTCTGCTTTCCAGGAACCAAAAAGACCTTCCTTTTCATACTTGGCCTTTAATTATTGATTAACCTATCCTGACCATTTATTATCTTTTTCTAAAGCACCAGTTTCCCCTGACAATAGCCATCTAATTTAATTGTTCATATGATTACCATTTCTTCCATATTTTTTAAATGTTGGCTGCATTGCTCCCACTTAATACATTTCTTTTCATTGGTATACCCATAGTTGAGGAGTGATGAAAACTTTAACAGTTTCACTGCTACCTTTTATAGGATCAGTCTCATCTTGATCCACTACCACCAGTGGGAGGGATGTGGTACTCAATGCCAGCAGGCCAGAGGAAAATCTAGCCCTAGAATTCTCTCTTAGTGTGTGCTTTCTCAAACTACCCCACTTTGGGAATGACTGTTAAAGATTGTGTTCCTAAGAAAGAAGATACTGAAATGGAAATTAGCATGAAGAAAATTTATTAGAGAACATTCTTGAGATAACACATGTGAAAGAAAGGAAGGAGGCAGATTAACAGAGGGAGCAAATGGTTTGTGATTCACTCTCAGCAAAAATTTCACCTGAACCCATAAAGAACCTTGTAGGTAGGCTGGTCCTTCTGAGTTGTCCCATGTTAGGATGAGAGGTTTGGGCCTGTGCTTCCAAATAAACCAGTTATTGGATGTAGACTGTTTCTGGAAAGGGCACATGAACCTGGACAAGGGTAATTTCTGGTATGGGCTGACAGCTAATAGCCACCAGACAAAATCATTCCCAGATGGAGAAATTAAGTCCATTCCTGAAGGAGGATCTGGGCAACACATCACAGTATATGACACAAGTATAGAAAAAGATTCACTAATAATCACAAAAACACAAATTTAAACAATTATCTATCTCTTATGGCCATCAGATTGTTAGAGATGTAGGGATGTTAGAGATGTACATCTACATCAGATGTAGAGATGTAGAATATATATAAGAATATAAATGAGTACAGATCTTCTGCAAACAATCTGTCATTATTTAACAAAATTAAATAAACATATACCTCATGACTCAACAATCCTATAAAAAGTCTAACACAGATCTATAAAATTACATGAACGGGAATATTCATCACAGTGCTGTTTGTGGTAATGCAGACCAGGAGTAAACTAGGTCAAGATCACTAGAGAAATACATAAGCAATATATAGTAGTTGTAACACATTAGAATGTGTGTCTACAAAAAAGAGAGGCAGGGGAATGGGAACTAGGTAAAGAAATGAAGGTGAAAAATAAGTAAAATAAAGAGAGGTTATGAATGAACCAGGGATTAACCAATGATTAACCCTTCACACCTGAAGTCCCCAATGGGAGCATGAATGCAAATATATTAAAGAATTTGGGCAAATTTTCTCTTATGTACGTTTGAAATTCAAAACCTAATAGGAAGAAAGTCACGTTGGTTAGAAGAGTACTCCTAGAAAAATTCTTTCCAGTTGGAAAGATACCTCACAAGGTTTTAAACTTAGAATGACACAGCTTCCGACCTATTTAGACACTTGCAGAGGAAAACTTCTGTGTGGTCATCCTAGCTTCTCTGTTCATAAGATGGCACAGACTGGATCTAAGACACCAATCAATGCTAATTACAAAGGTTATTATTTGCCTGTTCAACAGCTCTAATAGAGTCCTTTTTCTTTAATAATCTTCTAGAAGGAGAAATGGAACATCAGTGCCCCATTCTTCTTACCACCGATCCCAAAAGGAAAAGAGGAAAGGCCCTTGCTACTTCATGACACACTTTGTCATCAGAACACAGGCACCATTAGATTCTTTTCTGGTCTGTGCCTTGTCCTGAGCACACTCACACCAAATCTCTCCCTTCCAAGCTTATGCCAATATACATTGCTTACGGTATCACCCTCCCCATTAACTAACCCTACCCATGATAGCTCCTAAAGATTCAACTGGGAAAAGCATACTAAGATCAGCCAGCTAGCCCACAAGAAATCAGCAGGAACTGAAAATGGAAATTGCTGTTCCCTTTTCAAAGACCACCCCCAACAGAGATTCTCCTGAAAATTCCTGAGGACTGCCCAGGGCAGTTTCCTGGCCCTTCTTCTGATCTCATCTCTCTGCTCCTCCCAAGATACTGGCTGACCTCTCAGACAATACATAACAGAAAAACATCAGAACTTCTTTTTACATTTAGTTTGTCTCTTTTTTTTAAGTCTGTATTTGTGTTTATTTTTTATATGCTGTATAATCACTATGGTAAAGATGTATAACTTACAAACAAATAAATACACATATACTAGCAAAGCATGCTCATATCATTTTACTGATGGGGCAAGATTCTGAAGGCCTGAAACCTATGCCCTTCGTCTCCAAGGTCTGGGCAGAGTCTTGTCCTATTCCTCCATGCAGTTGGCCAGGGACCATTGGACTTGCTCCTGCTAGCTCCATTCTTCAACCTTTTTATTGTTTGTCTTTGCCTTGGTTCTAGACCAAATTCCTGTGAAGTCACATGGCTGTTATTAAAGCTTTTATCTCCTTCCCAGACTGAAAGGCCTTTTATTTTCAATATTCTTTCTGTGCCTTCAATGAATCTGCCAGGTCTCCCTTAGGGCTTGGCCTCTGATCTCCAGCTGTGGCTAGGCAGACAGAGGAGGGAAGGCTTTGGGGAGGCACAGATCTGCCTTTACTTTACTGCGCTTCTACTAGCTTCTTCCCACATCTCCCACTCATCTTATTGGTCCACTCATTGCTCCCAACATGCTGCAAGGAAAAATGCTATAACCACTTCTTGAGGGGAATTTCCCTTCCTCTATCCTAGAAGCTCTCTCCTTTCCAGATTTTACAGATGTAAACATATCATAGACCAGACACCAACTTGTCTTCTGCTAGGTAGCATAAGTATAATATAAGTAGAATATTCATACACATACACAACAAGGTTCTGTTTCTAATAATTAAAGGAAGAAAGGAAATAAAATCTAAATAACCTAGAGATCAATAAAAATCACAACAGGTGTTAAAGACAGAATCAAGGTACTAAAAAATAAGTGGTAGTATGAGCAAGAAACTTGAGGATCTGAATATGGTGCCTAACCCTTAATAGGTATTCAATAAATACGGATTATTCCTGATTGAACATTATTTGTTCAGAGGAGAAAAATAGTCTTTTCCTTTATACATTGCTTATGACTGTGGTTTCATAAAAAAAATCCATAAATGTGTCTCCTATGATTTTCTTATAATTAGCCATGGAGCACATAACAAAATCAGATTTATATGAATTGAACACCTTCCCACCTGAGGAGAGAAAGTTGAATTTTGCAAAGACATAGAAGCATGTGTCTATGGCTTAGAAAGTGATTTCATTTATTGCCCAAACTGGGACATTCTTGAGTAGTAAGTACAATGAGATAACAGACATGAAGGGACTGTCCAAAACAAATCAGACATCACATGGTCATCATATGACCTACCAAACTGAAGATGACATTGATTTGAATCCAAACATATACAGTGATTGATTCTCACTACATTATTCATTGTCACTCAGCCAATTACATGACTCAGTACTTAAGGGTTAGTTAAGACCAAGTGGAAAGGAAAATCCTAAACTTGAATAAATTAAATCTACCATAATGTTTTTGTTGACCTCTAATCAGAATTGGGCTCTAATCAATTTCTTTTTCTCTGAGTTGGTCACAAATTTCATTACCTGATTCTGTTATTAAATTTTACAATTAATATCAGTTCTTGTTTTCTTAACCTCTGAGCAGCTTTAGAAATGAATGACCATTCACTACTTTTCAAACCACTGAATTTCTCCTGTTTTCTGACACCAAATATCCGGCCTCTGCCCCACACTGGTTTCCAACTGTCACCCCTCCCCAGGTCTGGCCCCCATTATAGACTATTTTTCCTCCATCTCTTCCTTCTCTTCTCACATTATATGCCCTCTGGAAAGCCTGATTTGCTCTCCCAGACATCTAGTTATAAATGATTCTTAAATCTTTACCTCTTATCCAGATCTCACTTTTTACCTGAACTCCCAACCGATGTAACTGACTGCTTTCGGACTTCTCTACTTAAATGTCTCCCAAGAACCCCCAAGAATTGAATAAAGTAGAATTATGTTAAAATCTCTGTTGAATACCTCAACATCTCAACAACAGCCCAGTCTACTTTTCTTTTGATGTTCCCTGTCTCCAAAACTGGCATTACCATGAAGTCAAAAATCCATGTTTCTTTCTTGACCCCATACTCTTTTACTCTCTGTGTCTGCTGGGTTGCCAAGTCCTGTCAATTCTATATCCCAGATGTCCTTTTCTCTCAATCTTCACTGTGCCCAATCTTGAAGAAGCTAACACCATCTCCCAATCTCTTAACCAGTCATTCATTCCCCCTCCAGACTTCCCTCCTCTAGTGCCTTTCTATATTACAGTAAAAGTGATTTCTAACCATGCAGATCTGTTCCATTTGTTTTTTTCTTTCAAATTGCTCTCTGGTTTTTAAATGTAGTTTGAACAACATAACATGAATGTCCCCCCACCATCCAACCCTGCCCACCTATGCACACTGTTCCCCTTCCTCTTCCCTTTTGGGCTCTATGCAGACATTCCCTAACATAGTCAGGCTCGCACTTATTTCCTATTGCCACTAGTGGGACATTTCCTGCCTCATCTAACTTACTCCCACTCATCCTACTGCTACTTACTCAAATATCATTTCCTCAAGGAGCCAATATCTGATCCTGAAACTATATTAAGTTTCTTTCTATGTGTTCCTTTAACACACTTTCTTTATATTAGGTTGAACCACATGAAACTGCCTTTGTAAGTCAACAACAGTTAAATAAAAGAAAATTTCTATAGTCAAAACTAATACTTGTATCTGCTAAACTGGAAATTCCCTAAGGGTAGGAACCTGGCCCATTTCATACAGTCTCACACAGTTCCTAGCACATGGTAAATAGTAGTGTTTGTCGTGTGAGTAAATGAATGAATGAACAAATAAATATGTTTTCCAGAAAAGGGTCATCATGCTCATTGATCTAATTTTAAGCTCTAACACTTTTCTTTTTAACAATGATAACTGTTTTCTGCTACACAAGTGTTTGCCACTCAGATTAAATATGGAAAATATATATTCTGAGTTTTCAGCAGAGTACAATTAGGTGAACTGATAAGGAGCATCTTGCCCTACAGAGCACAAACCTGAACTTACCTCATATAGGTTACCACTTTTTTTAAAACATATAATGTATTATTTGTTTCAGAGGTACAGATCTGTGAATCATCAGTCTTACACAATTCACAGCACTCACCATAGCACATACCCTCCCCAATGTCCACCACCCATCCATCTCATCCCTCCTACTCCTCTCCCCTCCAGCAAGCTTCAGTTTGTTTCTTGAGACTAAAAGTATTTTGGGACGGGGCTGGCGGGGCGGGGCAAGGAGCAAGATGGCAGAGGAGTAGGAGACCTAAATTTTGTTAGGTCCCAGGAATTCAGCTAGGTAGTTGTCCAACCACTCTGAACACCTACAAATTCAATAGGAGATTGAAGAGAAGAACAATTCTAGGAACGGAAAAGCGACCACTTTCTGGAAGGTAGGAGGTGCCGAGAAGTATGAAAGCGAGACAATATTTGGGAAGAGACACAGAGGAGAGAGGCCGGCTCCCAGCAAGCAGTAGAGCAGCGGAGCACAAAATCAGAACCTTTAGAAGCCTGCTCCACTGATGGATGTCGCTCCAGAGGCTAAGTGGGGGGTGGAGCCCTCATGATGTGGTCTCAGGACCCTCAGGAGTCACAGGAAGACCAGAGGTGCCTGAGTGTGGCAGAGTTCCCATATATTGGAGCATGGAAGCCGGCTGCGGAGACAGAGCCAAGGAGGGGACTTGCAGCTTAGGGTTGCCATAACTGTGATCCAAGGCACAGTCGGGACACTGCTCTTCGAGCAGGGACCCCAAAAGTGGCAGATCCAGGGAGACTCACCTTCCTCCTCCCAGGGGAGTAGTGTGGGAGTACGTTGCAGGAATCAGCTGGGTTTGGAGACTCCAGACAAGGCCATGCGCCAGACTGAGAAATGCTCAGTCACAGGCTGGGTGAGCATGGAGCATGGCCAGATACCAGTGAGACGGGAGGGATTGACAGCTTTTTTCAGAGGGCGCATTGAGGAGGGGGGCCCTGAGCTCTCAGCTCCTGTGGGCTGGAGAGTGGGAGGCCGCCATCTTCATTCCCATCCTCCAGAGCTCTATGGAAAGTGTTCAGGGAACAAAAGCTCCCAGGAGCAAATGCAAGCAAATTACTTAGCCTGGCTCCTGGCAAGAGCAGAATAATTCCGCCTGGGGCAAAAACATTTGAGAATCATGGCAACAGGCCCCTCCCCCAGAAGATCAGCAAGAACAATCAGCCAAGACCAAGTTCACCAATCAATGAAAACTGGAACTCCAGAGCTAGAGGAATGTAGTACACAGAATTCATGGCTTTTTTCCCCCATGATTCCTTAGTCTTTCAGAGTTAAATTTTCTTAATTTTATTTTTTTCTTATTCTATTTTTTGTTCATTTTTCCTCTCCTATTTTAGCTTTTTTAAACTATTTTACCTTATAAATACCTTCTAAAAAATCTTTTTAAATTTTCATTAGCATCATATTCTGTCCCTTCATTGTATTTAACCTTATTTTTTGTATACATATAAGTTTTCTTTCTTTAAAATTTTGGGATATAGTTTCTTCTAACAGACCAAAATATGCCCTAAATCTAGTGTATGGCTTTGTTCTAGTCTCCAGCCTGATCACATTCTTTCTTTTTTTTCCAACCTACTTCTTATCTTATCAATTCCTTTTTAAAAATCTTTTTTATTTTCATCTAGACAGTCATAATCCATTGCTCCATCGTGTTTACCCTTATTTTTGTATATATGTAAGTTTTTCTTTCTTTAAAATTTTGTGAGGCAGTTTCTTCTAACAGACCAAAATACACCCAAAATCAAGGGTGTGGCTCTATTCTATTCATCAGTCTATTCATATGTTAATATATGTGTGTTAATATATGATTTTTTTTTTTTTTTTTACTTTCTTCTCCCACTGGTTACATGTCCCTTCTGATTCGGTT
>RCUC01069174.1:0-11036 GCA_003697995.1 Taxidea taxus jeffersonii
ATATATATATATCTCCACAGAAATCCTCCAGCAAACATAATAGTTAAGAGTGAAAGTCTGAAGTTTTTCCTTCAAGATTGGAATGAAAACACAGATGCTCACTATTACTGCTACTATTTGGTGTTTTGTTCAAGATGGTACCCAGCATAGTAACAATAAAATAAAAAATATATATAAAAATAGAAAAATAGAAAATATTTATATGAATATACATAATACATATAAAATATTTATAAACATTTATATAAATATATACTATATAAAACATTTATATATTTATATATTATATATAATATATATAAACATTAATATATAAATGTTTTATAATATATAAAATTATTATATAACATTAAATTATTACACAATTACATATATTATTACATAATATAATGTTATATGATATATATTATATTCTTATATTAATGTTATATAATATATACAAACATTAATGTTTTGTATATATTATATATAAAGATGTTTAACAAACTAAAAAAGAATGAAGGAAAGGAAAAGAAATAAAAGATCTGAGAATTGAGAAAGAAGGGGAAAAATCACCATTATCCCCCACAAATGATATTATTATCTGCATAGAAAAACCAAAAAACCTGGAGACTAATTGTCAGATCTTAGAAAGGAATTCAGTATCATTCCGACTCCAAGATTAAATATATAGAAAACCCCATGTTCTTTACACTAGTAAAAACATAAATGCTAGGTTTTAAAAAGACACTATACAAGCAAAAACTAAGCAAGACCTTTACAGAGATTTTAAAAGTTTATTGAAACATGTTATAGAAGACCTAAAGAAATGGAAAGATAAACCAAGTTCACAGATGGAAACAGTATCAGAGAGATGCCAGTTCTCTGCAGATGGATCTGTATATAGATTTGATACAAATGAAGTCCAAACAGGGTGTCTTATAGAACATTGGGAGCAGGTGCGGGAGGTGCAGGAGGGGAAGCAAGTGATCAAGAAGAATCAAGACATAAGATAAAAGAATGAGGTCAAATGGATTGGTCCTACCAGGCATTAAGATCAAAAGTGAAGCACTAAGTGATTGAGACTGGTAGCTGCTTGGGGCGCCTGGGTGGCTCAGTGGGTTAAGCCTCTGCCTTCGGCTCAGATCATGGTCTCAGGGTCCTGGGATCAAATCCCCCATCAGGCTCTCTGTTCGACGGGTAGCCGGCTTCTCCCTCTCTCTCTGCCTGCCTCTCTGTTTACTTGTGATGTCACTCTCTCTCTCTGTGTCAAATAAATAAATAAAACTTAAAAAGAAAATAAAAACATTTGTAACTCTAGGGGCGCCTGGGTGGCTCAGTGGGTTAAGCCTCTGCCTTGGGCTCAGATCATGGTCTCAGGGTCCTGGGATTGAGCCCGGCATCGGGCTCCCTGCTTGGCAGAGAGTCTGCTTCTCCCTTTGCCCTGCCGCCCCACCCACTTGTGTGCTCTCTCTCTCTCTCTCTAATAAATAAAATCTTAAAAAAAGAAAAAAAAGGTTGGTAGTTGTTGGGGAGTGGGTGGGGGGACAGGTGCATGATTGAATACATTTCCTAGCTTCTTTAGAATGAAGTGTGGTCATGTGACCGTGTTCTTTTCAATTCAAGGTGAACAAAAGCAGTGGGTCTTCCTCCCAGGACAGGTGCATAATAAACCTCCCATGTGTGTGCTTTTCTGCTCTTTCCCTTCTGTTGACCAGGTGAAAACAACACCATGGCCACTGGGTATGGTGGGACGAGCCTGGCGCCCTGAACGGCAGGGAAGGCAGCTGTCCTCCTAACCTGAAAACCTGCCCTGTGCTTTACATGAGAAAAAACCATATACTTTCTGTTCTTTAAGACATTGGTATGGTGGGGTCCCCTTGCTCTGCGGTACAGCCCACCCTCAGTACTACACTACAGTAGTGATTGGTATCGACCTGTGATTTTGGGTAGAAAAAGCTGGATAAATGGCAAATCAACAATTTTCTTGAGAACTAAGAGACTCGGAGAACTAACATCGGAGGAGTGAGGTCACAGGACAAATGGCCACCTTGAGAATGTGAGGGATGGGGACATGTAGCAGGAGACAGCAATGGAGACGTGCTAGAGGGAACAGAAGCTGATGGAGCCATACACTGGTAGGAAATTTTCATGGTGGTTTTGGAGGCTGAGTGTAGACCAGTGAGACTGAAAAGCTAGGGGGACCTCTCTGTTAAGGGGACACCACAATCTTCTTGGTTTTCCTACCAGGAACCCCACCAGGTTCTCACAGGGAGGACCCCAGGAAGGTGCACCCAGTGGCTCTGGCAGAGGGAGATGAAAGGAATCACCTTGAACAGTCACAGGTAAGGAAGGTGTCAAGGAAACAGACCAAGACTGTGGCTGGAGAGGGAGTGGGGCATAGAGGGGAAATCTGTATCCCTGGGGTATCCCAGCCCCGAGGCACAGGCCCACTAAAAGACTGACACTTTATCACACGTTCTAGAACATTCCACCACACCAGCAGGCTCCAGGACTACCGTGGATTAGAGCTGAAAGCGCTGTAAAAACTCACGCTTTAAGGAGGAGGGAAGCTCAAAGTCAAGAATGGAGACAAAAATAGGGATCTCCGAGGCGCGCGGGAGCTTGATTTGTACCTACAGCTACCGTGGACATTAAACAGAGCTCAGTCCTGGTCATATGAACGTATATCCTCCCACTAAAGTCATCTTTACCTCAGGTCCTATTACTCTCCACGAAAAAGCACAAGGAATGCTAAAAGGCAAGGAAAAAAACCACATTTTGAAGTGACAAGGCGGTGATCAGAAGCAGACTCAGGTATGACAAGGGTACTGGAATTATCAGATGGGGAATTTAAAATAACTGTGGTTAACAGGTTGATGGTGCTATATTTTCCAGTAGTAAAAGTAAGAGGCAGGTGGGTCACGTAAACATAAATGGAAGCTCCTGGTGAGAATCGAGAGGGCAGGCGAGAAGCAAAAAACACAGTACCAGGAATGAAGAGCGCCTCTGACAAGCTCGTCAAGGCAAAAAAAAATCCGTGCATTTGAATATAGGTTAATATAACTTCCCAAACTGAAAAGTAGAAAGAGAAAAGAGTGGGTGTGGGGGAATCAGAACAGAATAAGCAAGAATTATTGGTTAATATCAGGGGTGGAGGATACATATAATTAGATGGGAGGGGCAGAGAAAAAGAGAAGCAGGAGGAATATTTGAATTAATAATAACCTAGACCTTTCCAGAGCTAATGACACCAAATCGCACAGATCCAGGACATTTAGAGAATACCAAGAAGGATAAATAACAAGAAAGACACATCTACAGGGGCGACTGGGTGGTTCAGTTGGTTAAGCATCTGCCTTTGGCTCAGGTCGTGATCCTGGGGTCCTGGGATTGAGTCCTGCATCAGGTTCCCTGCTCAGTGGGGAGCCTGCTTCTCCCTCTCCTCCTTGCTCATGCTCTCTCTCTCTCTCTCTGTCTCTCCCCCCTGCTCGCCCTGTACTCTTTCTTTCAAATACATAAAATCTTTTTAAAAAGAAAAAGAAAAGAAAAACACATCTACATACATCAGATCCAAACTACAGCAATCCAAAGATGAACAGAAAATCTAGAAAGCATCCACAGGGGGAGAAAACACCTACAAAGCACTAATGGTAAGAATCACAGTGGTCTCCTTGCCGGCCATCATGCAGCGAGAGTGGGAGGGCAGTATCCAAGTATCAAGAAAGAAAAAGTTACCAACCTAGAATTCTATATCCAAGGAAATTGTCCTCAAAGGGAAGGAGAAATAAAGGCTTGCTCAGATAAAATAAATGCAGAGAACTCATGCAGCAAGACTTGCCCTGCAAAACATGTTAAAAGTGGATCTTCAGGCAGAAGAAAGACATTATAAAGAAAGGAAGAACACTGGAAAAGGAATAAATAAATACATGTAAAATAAGATCTTTCGTTTTTCTCTTTCTTAACTGACCTAAAATAGAACTGTTCTCTCAAGTACAGATCTTCCCCGAGTTCTGATGGAGTTAAGTAAAAAATGCAACTTAATACACTTAACCTATCGAACATTACATTGTAGCTACATTTAAGCCTATCTTCATTGGGTTCAGAACACTTACATTCGCCCACAGATGGGCAAAATCGTCTAACACAAAGCCAATTTTATAATAAAGGGCCGAATATCTCATGTCATCCATCGGATACTGTACTAAAAGTGAAAACATGGGGGCACCTGGGTGGCTCAGTGGGTTAAAGCCTCTGCCTTCGGCTCAGGTCACGATCCCAGGGTCCTGGGATCGAGCCCCGCATCAGGCTCTCTGCTTGGCGGGGAGCCTGCTTCCCCCTCTCTCTGTCTCTGCCTGACTCTCTGCCTACTTGTGATCTCTGTCTGCTAAATGGGTAAAATCTTTAAAAAAAAAAAAGTGAAAACATGGGTGTGTAGGTGCAGGATGGTTGGAAGCATACTGCCTGTGCTCATCCTGGCATTGCTGAGTGACAGCCGCGGCTCAGGGCTGCCCAGCATCATGAGAGAAATCATACAGCAATCGCCACACTGGGAACATACCCAAATCCAGCTCGAAGTGTAGTTTCTACTGAAGGCACGTCACTTTTGCACCACTATAAAGTCGAAAAATGAGAGGTTGTTAAGTGGAACCATTATAAGTAGGGGCGGGTCTACGTTAGCAACAGCAACAAGTTTGTGACTTTTCCCTAATAGTCACAGTGTATCAGGTGATTCTAGTACAGGGGTTGGTGAAATGAATGACCATGTTCTCACTCACGTGCCTATGCTACCTATGAGCCCAAGGCAGATGCTTAACCTGACTGAGTCACCCAGGCGCCCCAATTTATTTGAATTTTTAAGAGATACCTAGTGTATAATTTAAAAATGCTTAGAGATAGAGAAACATGTCATCTAGTGCTTTGTGGTCAAAGAGCTGGCAAGAGGGGCCCAGAAAGGCTCAGGAAATAGTCACCTTATACCACAGGAGGGCTTACACCAGGAGGGATGGCTGAAGATGTGGAAAAGGAGCAGTTAACCCCCATACTTCCTCCCCAGCCCAGCAGGAGAAGGAAGGTTTGCTCCCTGGAGAACAGGGCACCAGGTATGGTAAGGGGCCATGGGAAGAGGAGGTAATTAAGATGGCGGCGGAGTGGGGGGGGGGGGGCTGAGGGGACTGCTACTTTTTATTAAAAGCCATGAGGAAATACTGCACATTTAAAACCAATACATGTATTTATTAGATAAATATAAAAATCAAACTTGAAACAAAGTCAAAAAGGTAACAACAAGAACCCACCAATTAAATCTCTTCTGAGCTCGGTCCTTAGGATGGCTTTCTCTGTTCTGGTCCAGGGCACAGAGCAGGAGGACGCAGCAGCCCCATGAGCCTCCCCAGTGTCAGATCCTGTCCCTCCCGGGAGCCCTGTCCCGACAAGGCTGGGGCCAGGACTCCATCCGGGGAATACAGGGCGCTCCCGTAATGACTTCAACACTTCTTCCCAACTTAGTCCTTCTTCTCACTTTCATTTTTCCCTGAAACTGGATAATCTATCATTTACCCTGCCTTGCCTCGGGCTGTGCTATTTATAACAATAGAAACAGCATTTTTGGCTTGTCATCTTTCTCCAAAGGAACTCAGATTGCCTCTAAACCTTTAGTGTGCATACAGAGGACCTTGGAATATTGTTGAAATGTGGATTCTAATTTAGCGGGTCTGGGGGCGGGACCTGGGAATCTGCATTTCTAGCCAGCTTCCAGGTAAGTGGAATATTCATAAAACGGTACTGCTGGTCCATGGCCCATACTCTGAGTGGCAAAGGGACCTGGGGTAACTTCATGGGGTCATGGAAACAGTCTATGTCTTGACTGTGGTTGTTATTACAGGGGTATATACATTTTCACACTGGACTGTATCATTAAAATGGGTACATTTTATTCTATGTAAATTACCCTTCAGTAAAATTTTATTAAAGGAAAATTACTCTAGAGGTATTATAGATCTAAATGTGGAAGAAGAGGGACGCCTGCCTGTGTGGTTCAGTCGGTTAAGTGACTGCCTTCGGCTCTGGTCATGATCCCAGGGTCCTGGGATAGAGCCCCATATCAGGCTTCCTGCTCCGTGGGGAACCTACTTCTCCCTTTCCTTCTATCCCTCTCCCTGCTTGTTTTCCCTCTCTCTCTCCCTCTCAAATAAATAAATGAAATCTTCAAAAAAAATGTGAAAGACGAAACAATGAATCTTTAAGAAGAAGCCATAAGCCTTGGGATAGACAAGTCTTCCTGCAAAGGATTCAAAAAATAATTGGCCATAAGAAAAAAAATCCACGTCAACTAGACTACATTAAAATGAAAAACTTCCAATCATCAGCAGACTTTATTAAGAAGGTCAAAGAGCAAGCCATAAACTGAAGACTCCTACCTATCATATATAAAGAACTACTATAATTCAATAAGAAACTGCCAACCTAAGAGATTAACAGGCAAAGCACGTGAGGGGGTATTTTGCCAAGGACGATATCCAAAATGGCCAATAAGCACATAAAAAGTGACTTGACTTAGTCACAGGGGAAATGCAAATTGAAACCACAACGTTATTTGTTTTGGCCGTAGCCCCACTGGAGTAGATGATATGCACAGACACCAGCATGTGTGAGCAAAGATGCCAGGCAGCTGGAACTCACGTGTGGCACTGATAGGGTGTAGTCTGGAACATTCTTGGGGAATGACTTGACAGAATTTAGCAGAGCTCAGTAGTAGCAAACTCAGTGATTTAGCAGATCCCCTCTGGAGTGGAAATACAGGCACGGATCTCCAAAAGATGGGGATAGGAATGTTCACGGCAGCCTTATTCCCAATGGCAAGAAATCAGAAATGACCCAAGGAGCCTTCACCAGTAAGTATAGATGAAATGTATAAAACGTGCAATATTCATGAAATGGGCTGTCGCTGGCAAGGGGCTAAGTGCAAAGAACAGCCACACGTGCAAAACGTAGGTGCCGCTCGGGGGTCCGGGTAGAATACACAGCACCCAATTAGATTTGTAGTTTGAAGAAACAGTATATTTTTAGCACCTCGGTGTCCCACACAACATTGGGGGCATACCCATACTAGTCATTATGACTATATGGAGAGTCACTATGATCATTAACGACAGTCGTTAATTTTCAGCCCGTCGCGTTCTGTTTCCTGATCTGGCCGCTGGTGACACGGGCACGTGCGCTTTGTGTAACCTCCCCAGGGTCGCGTTCTTGGGGTCTGCACACGTCTCTTGTGTGAATGTTACCCTTCAATGGGAAGTTTATCTGAAATCACAATAAAACGAATTCTGGCCTGTGTCCCATCAGGGGGGGGGCAGCCTCTCGCCTCGAGTCTCCCATCTGTTCTCCTTGCTGCCGCTCGTGATCTTTCGAACCTGCACATACATCCTGGCTCGTGGCTCCTGCTCAGAACCCCCCAGCGGCCGGCTCTCGCCCACAGAACAGCATCTGCCTCCTTGGCATGGCAGCCCACGGCTCTCAGTGGGCTCTCCTCCCTCTGCCCCGATTCCTCCCCATCTTTGTGGCTGAGCCTGACACTCACAGCCCCTCCATGGCTTTAGCATAGGCTGGTTCTCCGTGGGCAAAAGCCTTGTTATGCTCCCAGACTCCGTTCAGCTTCGATCGGCCCTGGGAAGTCTTTCTGACTTCCTCGGGCAGCCCTGGGTGCTCCCTCACTTGACTCCTCACCACACTACAGGCCGGTTGGGGCCAGGATGCCAGCTTGTCCTCCTTTTATCCTTAGCACCTAGCAGGGGGCCGTGGATAACAGTAGTAATGGCAGGTTCAGGTACGGGGAATCGGGTAGAGGAGTAAATTGTTCTTGATAAATTCTAGATTGGGCAGGAGCCCTTTCAGAGCTCGCTCTAGGTTCCCGTGCTAACAAGCAGCATACCCCTGTACCACGAGTGTGCCCGTGTCCCTTCCCATGTGTCTCCGCGAGTGACGAGCTCGCTGCAGGTGGTGGGCACTCAAGGTGGGGCATCTTGCCTAATACTGCTGTGACCCCCACGTCACAGAAGAGGAGAAGTGCAGAGATGTTCGGGGAGCCATTCAAGGTCTTGTGTCTGGTGGGAGGCAGAGCCCACACCTTCCACGTATACTCTTTCTTCTGTGAATAACAACCAGGTGTTGAATCACAAAAATGTCCCTCGGGACAGGAAAGGCGAGGGAGGAAGTGTCAGGACCCACTCTGCCCCAGCCATGCTTTGACTCAGGCTACCCTTCTGGTCCTGCTCAAATCAGTCTCTGTGGGTAGCCACCCCCTGTCCTGTGGAACGGCCCGTCGGGAAGGGGCACCACCCCGAGCCCTTAAACTTGACATTCAGCTCTGTCCAGAGACTTTCAATGCCTGCCTGAGATTTTCAGGTTTGAAACAAAACAAAAATCTGATTCACTGTTTCCAGGCCTACAGGAAACACAAGTCCTTTATTTTTCTGCCACTAACAAAAAAAAAAAAAAAAAAAAAAGTAAAAGAAAAAGAAAAGAAATCAACCCAGAAAAAAAAAGACCCTTTATGTCTTAGAAAAGTTGTGAATGCTTCTCATTTCATACCACACCAAACATTGTTCATGACAGAGGCCGGAGCAAGAAGCCAGAAGGAAATGAATTACAATGAAACACACTCACTAATAAATAAGAGCCCGACCAATGAATCCAACTCAGAATATACCACTGGCAAGAAGAAATGCCCCAAAGCTTCGCTTAAACCAAATAATGTAAGAACAGATGGCTCCCTTGGGTCTGAGGGAAAAGTTCATGCATACAGGAGGCTACAAATGGGGACTCTTGTTTGGGATTTTCTCAGAAAACACAGGGCATTAACAACGTTCAAGGTGAAAGAAGGGAGATGTATGGATTTGGGGACAGGGAAGTTTTTTATCAGGTGACAGAATGGATGGATAAGGATTCCTCCACGGATGCCCACTCTGGAAATGAGCCAGACCTGGGCTTGGCCACAGGACCAACCTCTCCCAACTGCCCAAAGGAGGAATTAATTTAACTCCAGAATTTGGGTCCTAAGGATGAACCCTGAAGGGAGACAAAAATTTACTTCGGGAAGATTTTTGTTTCCCAACTGTTGTGCGGAAGCATCATGAAGTGGGGGGGGGGACCAGACCATGGTTGGAGACACAATGGCTCACCCCTGACCACCTGCAGGGCCCCAGAGAAAGCCACCTGCCCTGCATTAAGGATGTCGCGATCTTCCGAGCTCAGAAGATCATGCCCCACGCCCAATATCATGGTCACTTCCTTCCTCATCGTCATTAGGGAAATCCAAATGGCATGGTCTTGCCAGATCGGGAGAAAAGGAAAGCAAAGCCCAAGGAGGTGGTCCAGAGGAAGGCATGGCTACCAAGAATTACTGACTAGAGAGGTCAATTAATAACAATAAAACCTCACATTTATATAACATTTTGTAATTTCCAAAGCGATTTTCACCCACTATCTCATATGCTCCCCAGAGCAATTTTGGGTGGTAGGGAGGCAGAGGTTATTTATCTCCCTCTTGCTCATGAAGAAACAAAAATCTTGGGACAGAGAGGTGATTTGCTCAAGGTCATGGAGCGATCACGAATTTTGAAGGCTCTGAGCGCTCCTGGTTCTGACAAGCAAGTGCGCAAATGACTCATCGGGGGCACCCAGGCTTCAGTTTTCAGTTTTACACCCACAGCAGACGAGGGCAATTGAGCACAGAACTCTTCCACTGCGCTGGGTCCTTCTCACGCAAGCCATCACTAGCTGCAAGGACTGGCCCTCAAGAAGGACCTTGCGCGCCATCCCAAGTCCTGTGTAATTGCGTCGCGTCGGAGGAGACTGAGCCCAGAGGGCAGAAGGGACTTGGCCAAGACTGCAAAATGGGTTCGTGGCCCAGACGAGTCCCCCCCAGAGTCCCCCCGCCTTGCTGAGTCGGGCGGTGTCTCCAACACCCCACGCCATTCTCCACCTGCTGGGGGAGCGAGGCCCCAAGCAGATGCACCAACAAGGCGTAAGAAGGGCGTTCTCCATGACCTCGCCAGAGCAGGTGGATTTCCGCGCTGAGCAGGGCACGCATTGCTGTTTCTGAGAGAGGAATCAGGAGCCTCTCGGAGGTGGTTAAGCCTGGGCACCTGGCAGGGTCGGGAAATTCTGGATCTGCTCCATGTTCGGGTCAAGTTGAGACTGTTGGCTGGTAGCATCTGGAGCTCAGGAGGGGGCCTGAGCAGAGATTGGGGGCACCGGGGGAAGGTGAGCACGGGGAGAAGAGGCCTCAGGCACTCCGACGCTGAGGTCAGGGATTACGGAGGAACCAGAAAAGAGAAGTAGGAAGGAGTGGTCAGTGCGACGGGACCCACGGCGTGTTGTGAAGAGGATGGAGAGGACGGTCACGTGAGGCTGGGATCAGGTCGTGGGAGGACTAAGAACGGACCCCTGGACTAAGCTGCTTGGGGGCCATCAGTGACCTCGATGAGAGCTACTAAAACTGAGTGCTGGGGCCCAGACAGAGGGCAGCGGAGGAGCGGGGGACAGACAGCGCAGACAACCTTTCCAGAGAGACCTGCTGATGGGCTGAATCGCATCCCCCGCGTTCATAAACTGAAGCCCCAGCCCCAGGACTTGTAGTGGCGATAAGGCCTGCAAAGAGGTGGTTAAGTTAAAGGAAGCTGTTTTAAGTTAAGTTAAAGCAATCTGGCACAACCAGTGTCTCTGTCAGAGGAGGAAACGGGACACACACGGAGTCTTAGCAGCAAACACACCAAGAGGGAAAGGCGGCCGTCCACCCACCCCGGAGAGGGGCCTTCGGAGACCCCAGCCCTGGCTGCACGTTTCTCGGGGACGTCCAGCCTCCCGGACTGAGACAGTAAGTCCCCACTGTGGGATTCTGCTCTAGTGGCTGCGGGGGACTGGTGCGAAGCCGGCCAGAGCCAGGCCTGCCGGGAGCCGTGAGGGGCCAGGAAAGCGGGGCGGCGGAGGGGGGGGGCTGCTCTTTTCTTTAAAGCCTGGTGGAGCCGCAGCCTATCTATAGGCAGATGGCCATGATC
>RCUC01069176.1:0-21194 GCA_003697995.1 Taxidea taxus jeffersonii
CAAAAGATAGAAATGAACCAAATGTCCATTAATTGCTAAATGGATAAACAAACTGTGGTCTATCCCTATGATGGAATACCATTCCGCCTTGGAAGGAATGGAGTACTGAAGGCTGTTTCAACATGGATGAACCTTGAAAACATCATGTTAAGTAAAAGCAGCCGGTCACAAAAGACTGCATATTACGTGATTTTTTTCATGGGAGATGTGCAGAAGGGACAAATCCATAAAGATTGAAAGTAGGTTAGTGGTTGCCAAGGGCTGGGGAGAGCAAAAAAGAGGGAGGGCTAAATGGGGCATGATTGTTAATGAGGCAAGATTTGTCCCTAGGGGGCTGAAAATCTAGGATTGGAGAAAATGTCAGATATCCCAAGTGTCCTGGCACTGTGAATTGATAACACCTTTCCAAAGGGCCATTTGATAAGCCTGAAAAAGAATCTTACCTTAGTACCAGTAACTCAGCTTCTAAAGATGTATCCTAATGAAATAATGAGAAACTTCAGCAAATATCTACGTACAAGAATGTGTCAATAGTATTTTTAATCAAAATAAATTGGAAAAGATAGATTAGCAAACAAGAGGGGATTAATTGAACTTAACATGGTACATCTCTATATTAGAATCTTATGTATGCATTTAATTCAATGTTTTCAAAAGAATAATCACATAAAACATACGGTTATGTTATTTTATGTTAATAAAAAATAAGTTACAAAAGATCATGCACAGTATGACCCCAATTAATGTTTTCACAGTACAATTACCTGTAAAAATAGCTGCCTAAGGAGCAGTGATAAGTCTTTTTAATTTTTTGTTTATTGGGTTTTGCATTTCTCTTTGGAATGGGTCGGAGTATGTATATCTGTGCATATATATTCAGGAGACAATGTTGGATATTTAACAGTCACTAAACTCAAGCTGATGTTGTTTGTGTGAACATTTAAAAATGCTGTTCAGTAAACACTAAGGAATTTCTAATTCTCTCTCATGGTTGGAGTCCCTTATCTGTATATAAGTGTGAGGTTAAAGCAGGGTTTTGCCAAAGCAGTGCTGTTGACATTTTGGGCCGGGTGATTTTATGATGGGGGGAGGACAGAGAGGTGTGGGCTTGCCCTGAGCAGAGGACAGTGTTTAACGGCATTCCTCCCCGCTTCTCCCCACTCTGTGCCACTAGTACACCCCAATGTTACAGCAAAATCCTGTCTTCACATGGCGCCAAATGTCCCTGGCAGGACATTTATAAGTCATGGAATTAAAGGAGCCACTTTATAAAGGAAGAAAATTCTGGAATATTTGAAAGCGGGATTTATCTGTTGTGAAGTTCTGTTTCCTCAGACCTGTGCTTGATTTCTAACTTGGGTAGACACTGTTTCATCAGGACATCAAGTTAAACAGTGACTTAGCAAAAGAGCTCTTGACTCTCATTTTAATTTCTATGTGAATTGCACGAATCTTCATTACTTTTTTTTTTTTTTTTTTTGTCTGAATGTTTATAGCACTGATCCCTTGCGTTGCTTCTGATTATAATGCTGGTCATTCCCTACAGCACGCTCAGCTGTGACCGGAAGCTGTGCCAGTGATGGTGTCCACATCATCCGGACTTCCGACTTCTCTTACACGCCGTTTGCCACCGTGTGTGGCGACGAAATCCTGTCTCCTGTCACCCTCCTAGGCCCGGTGATACTCAACTTCTACTCTAATGCACACATCACAGACCTCGGATTCAAGTTTAACTATAAGATCACCCGTGAGTAGCCATGATGATAGAGTCTGGGATTTACTTCTTTTCTTAAGTAATTCCCATAAGGACTTTTAATTGTGATTCAGACATCACCAGCTTAAAGACTTGGGCACTTAAAGGGGAAAAATGATCAAATAGGTGCCTGGTCCAAAAATACTCAGGCATTTCCTTTAAAAAAAAAAATGGGGAGGACCTTCTTCAGGAACTTTAGCTAGAACTACTCTTTGAAAATCAAATGGAAGACTGAGATTTATGTTGATAATTAAACTTAAAATGAGCGTTCCTGCTGTCTTTAGTCGGTAGTAAGTTACGTAAAGGTGTCTTTTTGGCCTAGACTATTCAGACGCCTGTCTCATTTCCCCAAGTCACTCTGCTAATGTGAAAAACAGTATTTTATAAATTTAGAAAAAAAATAGTAGAAAATATCTTTATAATCTTCAGGTAGGAAAGGACTTTTTGATAATACAAAAGCACAAGGTCTTAAGGAAAAGAAAGATTAATGTATTCAGCTATATTGTAATTCACAAGTTTTCCATTTCAAAGGCAAAGTGAGAAGACAAGTTATGGATTGAGCAAAAACCTTGGTAGTTACTAGGATCTTTTCATTTTTCATTGTCTGTAGACAATTTAATAGAATCATAAGATTCTATTTCCCTATTTTCAGTTATCTTTTCCTCTCCTGCAGTAAGTGGGGTTAGCTTACTGACCATTTTTACCACAGCATCCTAATTTCAATGAAATGGGCACACACATCTGGCAAAAGCTTGTTTTGTTTTTTCTTTATGTGACCAAGGTCATTACTAAAGTTAAATCATTTTCTTTCAAATAAATTACTATTCCCATCCACAGAGAAGTCTTGAAACTATCTACTCATGAAAAACACTTTGCAATTCATTCACATTAGCTGTTACCTGAGTCCTGACCCCATTTGGAAAGTGTGACTGTGTGTGACTCCGTAGATCTGTGGGCACATCCAGAATAGATTTGGGCACAGAGAGTCTTCCTTCCCCTGGTTTTCTTGTTGAATAAAGAAGAGCATCAGTTTGTTTATTCTTTTGGTACCACTGGTATGTTGGAGACTTACATGCTGCTTTATGATCTTCTACTCTTTAATCTCTCATTTTCCCAAAATACCGTATGTAAAGTTTACCATATCTACTGTGAGAGTGCCATTTAAAAAGTGTTGACATTAAGATTTCAAATCCTGTCAAGGTACAAATTTGGGAGTTACTTGGGCATTTGATGAGCTTTCAGAAACCACATAATTGTCTGTGAGCTGAAATAGAATAATGGCTACACAAATCTAACTTTTTGGGGCGCCTGGGTGGCTCAGTCATTAAGCGTCTGCCTTTGGCTCAGGTCATGATCCCAGGGTCCTGGGATCGAGCCCCGCATCGGGCTCCCTGCTCGGCAGGAAGCCTGCTTCTGCCCACTCCTCCTGCCTGTGTTCCCTCTCTCACTGTGTCTCTCCCTATCAAATTAAAAAAAAAATAATAAAAAAAAACAAATCTAACTTTTTTTTTAAGATTTTATTTATTTATTTGACAGACAGAGATCACAAGTAGGCAGAGGGGCAGGCAGAGAGAGAGAGAGAAGGAAGCAGGCTTCCCGCTGGGCAGAGAGCCTGACATGGGGCTCCATCCTAGGACCTTGGGATCATAACCTGAGCCAAAGGCAGAAGCTTTAACCCACTGAGCCACCCAGGCGCCCCACAAATCTAACTTTTAATTCACTACAGTTGTCCCCAGGGGTCTCAGCCTGTGAATACTTATGGGTACGTGTAGAGAATAGCCTTCCTCGAAATGTGGGCTTACCTGAGGGAATATAAACAAACGAACAAACAACCTTAAATGGCAACCACGATTTATTTATCATTTCTAAGAGATGTAAATGGAATATATCTGCTGACAGTATATAAACCAGAGAAATACCATCAAAATATACTACTAACATTATAATTTTAGAATCATAAGATAAAACAGAAGCATTTCTCACTGCATTGAGTGGGGCAGTTTCCATCATTGTGTGGCATAGTCTCATCCTCCTTATATGTAAGGCCAAACAGAAATAATACTAATTTTATGTTTTTTATAATGGGGTTTTATGGTCGTTTTATGCCTGTGGTTTTATGGACTAATAGAAACAACTAACAGCTCTGGGCTGTTGATTGCTTGAGTCAGGAGTCAAGATGGGGAATGGGACTAGCCTCGCGCTTGGTGGGGAGCAGTAATACAAATTTGGGCAAATATAGCCCTTACCAGGCTCACAACTAAATGGGAAATGCAAAGGACCCCATTTGAGCCCCCAAAGGGAACTAAACTTGAAAGTTCCAAAAACTATTTCTAGTACTTCACATTATAATGCTCTGTCTTGACAGATGAAACTCTATATTTAAAATATTTAATCTATATTATAGATTTCCAGACCCCAGCCCTTCCTGGGCCCAGATGCTCACAACATGCCTTGGATTCTGCATGCCTTTTCTCAGCTTCCAGTTATCTCTGTCATCCCTCTCAATCTGTTCATTAAATATAGAGAATGGACCCCAGCACATGAGATGTTCATTCTCATTGTTTTCACTCTAGTCATTGAATTGACGAATTCCATTCCAAGATGTGTCTTAAAATATTCTCCCCTGCTTCTATTCCTTTATTGTCTCTTCCCCTGACCTTAGTGAAAAACATCAGTATTATTTGTAAACAACAATGAAGGGAGATTTAAGTTCTTTAAGGCAAATTGTTGACATCTCTCTTAAGGAAAAAAGATAACAACTCTAAAGAATATCTCAAAATTATTCTTTCATTCTCTGAGCAATAATTGTTCTCTGTCTTCTCCTGCAGCCTGTGGGGGAGTGTTCAACTTCTCCACCGGGGTCATCAAGAGCCCTGCCTATTCGTATTCGGACTACCCTAACGACATACACTGTTCGTACACCATCATCGGTAGAGATGACAGAGTGCTTCAGCTGAAGTACGTAAGACAAATGTAGCCTCTCTACGGTTGGGTCAGCTCAACTTGCAGAAAAGACATTCCTTTATAATAAAGAACACTGATTTTTACAGGAGGTATATAAGAGAACATCAGAGAAGGGAGAGCGAAGTTCTTGTCTGTTAGTATAAATCCGGAAAATGGGTGTCCTGCCTTCCATGCAAGCCAATAGGGATTAAGGGGAAAAACAGGCACTGTGCCCGTGAAAATGAGTGTTGTCATTTTCCAACAGGTTTCAAAGGAGCTTCGTATAATGGATCGTAAAAATTTAAGCCTGTCTTGGAAACAGCATGAGAAAGTAATTTTCATTTGTTGGGCGCTTTCATTTGTTGGAACTTTATTTTATTTTATTTTAATATTTATTTGAGAGAGAGAGCTCATAAGCAGGGGAAAGCGTGAGGGAGAAGGAGAGGGGGAAGCAGATTCCCCACTGAGCAAGGAGCTTGATGTGGGGCTTAATCCCAGACCCTGGGACCATGACCTGAGCCGAAGGCAGAGGCTTTAACCCACTGAGCCACCCAGGTGCCCCCATTTGTTGGAACTTCAAGTGATACTTTCCATAATTCTCTTCTTTCATTCTTTTTGTTTGTTTTTTGTTTTTGTTCTTTTTTAGTTCTTTCATTCTTAAAACAGTTATATGAGGCATATATTATTAAACCCATTTTACTGATGAGAAAATTGAAGCTCAGGTCAAATCACTTTCTCAATGTGATATGCTACTAATGAAGAGTCAGAATCTGAATTCACATCACATTTTCTCCCAAAGCCATGCCCTTAATATTTCCCTATGCTATTTCTTGAAGGGCAAATATTTCATGACTACTTGAGAAATGTATTTTTATCCATGTATCAGAACACCTCTACACTGGTGCCCTATGATACTGCTTACATCATCAGTAAAACTCTCCCCTCATCCTACCTACTCCCCAAAGCACTGATTAAAGACTATAACCTCCAGTTATCAGTGATAAAGTTCAAACCCATGTTCATCTGAGATGATGTATTTGTAACTCTTGTGTTTCAGTGATACACAGCATTATGGCAGAGGGCTCTGAAAGTTCGTGTAGTTCATAGCAACCTAGTATTTTGTATAGGAGGTCGATGGGCTAGAATCTTTCTTACCTACCTCCCCACTAAGTGGCTGTGATCACTTTCATCCCTAAAATCATGTATTCTGAAGTTTGCCTCCAGGAACCTATGTCAAATGGGTCTTTCTAAAAAAGTCTAATCCAGTCTGATTGGGTCCCTGTACCAGACAGTAAGTGGTCTAGAGGCTGCACCTTGAAGAAATCTGCAGATCCCTCGCCTCCCGCCCCTTGGACTATTTGTAAGGAAGCTGTGCCCCAAGGGCCAAAAAGTCCTTTAAGTCTAAGGGACAAAAGAATAAACAAAAAATGCCAGATGGTCCAAAAAAGGAGGCCCTATGGAGGGATCATCTGCCTAGAATGGCAGAATAAGGAGTCTTTCTTGCCATGTGCCTTGGTGGCCCAGTATTTGCTTCTACATGTGTAGGATTATAGGTGATATATATACTGTATATGTTGATAACGTATATATCTGTTTCCTGTGTGGGCTCTGGCTCATCATAGTCAAAATTCTTTTAGCATGGCTGGAAAACTTTTTATACTCTAAGAACCTATATTCTATGAAACAGATATTATCCCAGTCTTTGCAGAAGTTGTAATCATTAGTAAAACATGAATTCTTCTACCAGGGCTCTCAAAGTACCCTAGCAACATAAGCTTTTCTATCAATGGGTTTTTCCAGATATCGTCTGTTCTCTGGAAAAATGATAAAAAAAATAAAAAGCCAAAACAGCCTTGAGTCCTCTTGAAAACTCAAATCTTTATCTTTCTTTATGGATTCATGTTGTAGAAAATAAATGTGTTATCCAAGGAGAATAAAAATAGATGTAGTATTTTTAGAAATTATCTAGCTCTTGTTCTGCCTTCATCTTCTTTTACAAGAGCATTAACTATTACATGTGGTTAAAGGAAATAAGTTTTCGTCTTGTTCTTAATCATCAGTTTGAAAAAATTGAACTAATTAAAGCTTTTTAAAAAATTTACAGATCCTTTTTTTCTTAAGGCTCTTAGAAGGAATTTTCAAATTAAATATCTTCAAATTATTCTGTACTAAAGACTATTGATATATTTATTGTTTTATTTGAGAGAGAGAGAGAGAGAGAGAGCCAGAGGCAGAGAGTCCAAGGAGGAGCAGAAGGAGAGGGACAAGCAGACTCCTTGCTAAGCACAGAGCCCAATCTCCTGAAGAACTCAGGACCTGATCTTCTCCTGAAGATCAGGACCTGAGCTGAAATCAAGAGTCAGACACTTAACTGACAGAGCCACCCAGGAGCTCCACAAATTATTCTGTATTATATGTTATTTGTTGTAGCTGCTAGCAAAAAGAAAAAAAAAAAAAAACCTGAGAGAGCAGAAGAACCTACAGAAATGAGGGTAGGATATCAAATAATTTAAACAAGTTTAAGAAAAAATAAATTATAATAAACCCATTCTAAAGCCCTAAAATAAACTATGTAGAAAGCCTTGCTTGTTTAGGAAACGCTGGGAATAGTTACTTGAAATGACAGAGCATAGGCCTTAGATTAAAGTAGTATCTCAGGCCATTAAATGAAGTTAAGGGTGTATCTGTCAGGATAGTTGTAAGTGGTAACAAACACACCCACGGCTCAGTAGCTTAACGATTTGATTTCTCACCTGTATGAGTATGTCTGGTATGGCCTGGTCACTCAGCAGCCAGGCTGATGGACACTCCATTTCTACATTTGAATCCATGATCCATCACTGCAGTGGGAAGGCAAACTGAATAGTAATTTTTTAAAAAACACCTTCCAAAAAGTAATATGTATCACTCCTGCTTATATTTCTTTGGGCAAAGAAAGTCTTAGGGCCATGTAGAACCTTAGAGTGTACCCACAAGGGCAATTCTTCCAAATGTCAGGAATGCAGAGAGCTGGGGATATGTGGTTTGAAGTTCCTGTAACAACTATAATGATCCTAAATGTAAATATTTGCTTATAGCCATCCAATCATTAAAATAGCATATTGTTTCTAGTACTTTCTGTCAAGTAAAGCATGAATGTTCTGCTTCTAGCCTTTGTATTGTTTTTGTTTGTTTGTTTGTTTGTTTGTTTTGTTTTTGCTTTTACAAGAACGAGAGTTATAGTGTAATGGAAATCCGGGTGGAGAACTTCATTATTAACAAGGTTCATTCCACAGGTTTAGTGATTTTGACGTGGTTCCTTCCACCTTCTGCTCCCAAGACTACCTGGCAATTTATGATGGTTCTAACATCAGTGATCCCCTTCTTGGAAAGTTCTGCGGTTCCGAGCATCCCCCAAATATTAAGAGCAGCAATCATAGTTTGCTTCTGGTATTCAAGACAGATTCATTTCAAACAGCACGAGGTTGGAAAATATCTTTCTGGCATACACTGGGTAAGAATTTTGGATATGTAAATCTATTTTTCATGACTGTTGCTTTTCTGCTCTACTTTTTTTTTTCACCTGACTAAAGTTGCTTTTCACTTAAATTTTGAGGAATATGTCACATGAAGTTTTGATTTTAAAAGTTACATATGACATATTTTGATTAAAAAAAAAAACCTCAACTAATATACCTCTCTGGTGTACAAGGGTAAAGTCTCCCTACACAGCCATCTCTGATGAGACCTGAACCTCATTTTATTACCGACGGAAATGGCAGAAGGTTAGCTTAAAAGCAGGCAAGGGCTCCATCAAGACCTGTGTTGACTTTTTCTTTAAAATGATGGCGAGCCTTGGGAGAATTTTAAGTGAAAACTGCATGACCAGACTTGACTTCTGGAAAGATGGTAGTGCTAGCAAGCTGGAGGGAGGTTGGGGCAGGAGAACCCTATGACCTGAGAAGAAGCTCATTACAGAATTCCGGATGGCAAAGGTTGAAGGTTCAAACTGACGCAGTGGGAATGGAAATAGAAGGAAAGCTAAGAATCTCAGAGAAACTGAGAAGGGAGAATGCTGTAGATAACCCTCATCCCTCTGATCCAAAGCAGAGCTTACCTTAGGCTTTCTTTACATTTGTACTTTTTTGTGCATTTCCTGAGGGAAGCAATTAGACACTTGTGAAGGCTTCCCAACAAAACGTAGACATCATGACAAATTTTATCAGAAAACCACTTCGCCACCTCTCCTACTTAGCTATATCAACAATCACTTGAAAGCAAGTCTCATGGGCAGACAGGGAGTATCGCCTCTATAGAGTTTGCCTAAGTGAAGTGGCGTACAAAAAACACAGAGGGTATTTTGGAAGAAAAATTCATTTTCTTTTGGAGATTTTTGCACAAAAGAACCCATACATTCTTGCCTTTAGCACAGACTTTAGAATCAAATGACATATATTTGCATTTGCTCTTGCTACCTGCTTTCAAGTTGTTTTTCTTTTTCCTAATATATTCTCACTTGACCATTGAAATAGTCTTAAAGTGCTCTCTGCTGTTGTCCCCTGCACGAAGCTTCCCAAGTGAGTCAGTCCAGCGTTCACTAGCCTCATTAATTACTGTTTTTTCTGAGCTACAGGGAAGGCATTTGGACTTACTGTGATTTTGCTGAACTAAAGTGGCACAGAAGGAAAAATCTTACATTGTCAGGGGCACTGTTCACGTACGACCACGGGCTCTTTTAGTTAATTACTGTTTTCCTCTGGTCGCAGTTCTCGGAAGTCTTCAAGTGTAAGGAATAGAAATGGAATGTCATTAGTTGTCAGAGCAGTGTGACCGCTGCATTTCATGATGACGACTTTTACCTCTTTGTCATCTTTATCAGTGTTCTTGGACACTTGGAAATATCTAAGAAGTGCTTTGGAGTAATCACTAACAGTAACTTTTTTTACTGAAAAGCTAAGTGTTGCCTTATATTGGTTTGGTTTCACAAAGCCTTCAAGAGCACGCGTGTAAGTTTACTGCTCATTCTGCATAACTTCTCAGTTTTGCATTGTTTCGTTGTTTGTTTGCGGTAAGGGAGTAGGGGAAAGAACAATTAAGAGTAGATCGAACTCTTCTAGTTATTAGATCTGGATTAAAAAACAGAAACAAAAACAAAAACTTGGACTTGGCCACTAGGATGCACCTTTCCCATCTGTCTTACGCGTTTAAAACCACCCTACTTTCCCACAGAAAGGTGAGAACCAGCCTGTAAGGACTTGACAGTGAGTGTTCAACAGTCACATGAATTTTCAACAGGATGTCCAAAACTGTCAGTTCAGCCTGGAAAACAGTATTTTCAGTTATTCGTAAATAACTGCTGTGAAGAGACATTTTCATCGGTGACATTCCAGTTTGGTTCACCTTGACTAACACACTCGAGTTTTGCAGATTTGCCATTTACATGGTGCAGTCGACAATACTTTATAGACATCTGCTTCGATTTTTCGGGAGTCAGTGGAGAGCCCCACTCATGTAACTATGTGATTATGAGGTCAACTCCTTCTTCATTTGTATTGCTAATGGCTCAGAAAGATTTGGGGCAAATATCCCTTGGTTTGTGTTAATTACTAACTATGGAGAGAAATCGAGTTTTGTCCTTTCATGGAGCTTCTGTATTAACGGCCCCTAATGGATGGGAAATAAGGTACAGAGAAAGCAGGGCAGGCCCTTCACAGGGGCTCATATCTAACTACAAAGCAAATCCGCCTTTCCCTGCACTCCAGTGTTCCACGAATGATTAATTGATCCTGAGAGAAAATGACCAGCAAAGCCATCGTGGCGGGCATTAGGGATCTGTGCAACTCTGAATTTATCTGAGTGTTTTTCTTAAAAGAGTGAGCTTTTGTCTGATTGTCGGTGGTATCAAGGATCTTACAAAGTTCAAGAAGCCATCAATCCTGTGGATTTGGCTGAAATAGGAAGGCTGTCTAGTGCAGAATTGGCATTTATAAGTGACCTTTATTTTATTAACTTTCTGCTCGTTGAGCTTTG
Source organism: Taxidea taxus jeffersonii (assembly GCA_003697995.1). NCBI lineage: Eukaryota > Metazoa > Chordata > Mammalia > Carnivora > Mustelidae > Taxidea > Taxidea taxus. The sequence continues at coordinate 10,706 of RCUC01069176.1, forward strand.
GTCCCTCCTTGACCCCCAGGGACTGCTTTGGCCATGACTGGGCTTACACGTGTGTCTTGTGAAGCATTTCAGACTTGCAAACGTGTTTTTAAACTTTCAGAACCCCTGCTCCTTCTCACTGCCCTGGTCTCATGTGAGAGTTCTGCCTAGTCAGTCTCATTCATGGCACAGTCATCACGTTAGACACCAAACCTCTAGATATTTGATTACATCGGGGGTTCGAAGTACATTATTTGTGTAGTATCCCATGGTAATTCCATTTGTTTTTTAAAGTAATGTGTTCATAACACTTCAGCAAAATGTCAGAGTCAGAAACTGACCCCGGCCTGATGAGGTGTGAGGTTGGTAGGCATTTGGATCAGTGAGTAGCCAAGGAGAGAGTAAAGAGTGACCCTTAGGGATGACATGTCTTAGAAGGGCAAGGACGTGACATCACCCTAAAGAAGATGGTGACATCAGGGACAAGGGGGTGTCAGTGACTAGAGGCTATAAACACTGGACGTGTGACTAAAGCTCCCAGTTCCCTGTTGTCCACAGTCCATGTGAGGAGGATGAGGGCCACTGCCTGTCCCTTCCTTGGGTAAGTGCCATATAGAGAACGAGTCAGATGGCAGGATGGTCAGACTCACAGATAAAGATGAGACAAAGGTTTTAAAACACCCGAGCACGTATTTAACAAGAACACAATGAACCATACTCCACAAAGGTGGAAACGTGCCCAGATGGGAGGAGCTGTAGACCAGAAATCCCGTGGCCATCACTTAATCATCCCATTACATCATTGCCAGGTAAGATGCTTTAGAAGAGTCCTTTAGCATTTTTTTAGTTTGATTTTTATCCACTAAAAAAAGATCACTTTGAAAAATTACCACTTTCTTTCTTTTAAGAATATGATGGGGATGAAGTAGCTAATTTCTATAGAGTTCCTTAGATGTCCAAGAGAAAGACTGTTATGCTATCTGAAAGTAATACTGTGGTCGTGGGCTTCTGTAAGGCTCCATGGCCGGTCCCACCCTATATCTGAGGTGGGGAGGAGATCTGGGTACAGTCGGGGTCATGGTCATCAATAGGTCCCTCCCTGGAGCAATGATTGTTTTGTTCATTCTTACTCATGTTGCACTGAAATCTAACTAGCGAACCCTAAAGTACATTTTATAACCTAAATCTAATCAAACGCTAAATTTTAATTACATTCTAACACCTTGCAGAGGCCTAGCATGTAATGGATATTCCATCAATATTAGTAGGCTGTGAATGCATTACAGAATAAGTAGACACGCGTACCTACTTAACAATTAATTCCCTCACATTAACATAAATAATATACTATACATTGTATTGTATCTAGATATGCCTCCTTCTCCATCATGGTTCATATAGTTCAGCTAAGACTCAGGGTAGTAAATTGGATCACTTTCATCCTCAGAGAATTGGGAGTACGAGATCAGACTCCACCTCTGGGTCATGTGTGTCTGGCCTCTGGATTGTTGCCCACTGCCATAACATCTGGAAAATGTCTTTCTAACATGCTAAAGGAAGGCACTGGGAGCAGTGGGAGGAAGCTGAGGGAGTTGAGCCTGAGTTTGTTGATAAGAGGGGACAAGAGAAGGAAAGGGGAGACTGACAAATGCAGTGGGAGTCTGTGGCCCCAAAGCTAGAAAATATGGTCAAAACAGATGGAGAAAAAATATAACAACATGTCAAAATCAGACTCTGGCTTCTAGTTATTTTTCAGTTTCAGTTTCGGTGTTATGTTTGGATTTGGGGAGGCATTCTAAAATTCTGTAGCTATATGGTAAAAGAATAAACTTAAGAACATTCAGTGGCTGTAGGGCGCCTGGGTTGCCCAGTGGGTTAAGCCTCTGCCTTCAGCTCAGGTCATGATCTCAGGGCCTGGGATCGAGCCCCACATCTGGCTCTCTGCTCAGCAGGGAGCCTGCTTCCCCCCCTCTTTCTTTGTCAAAAAAAAAAAAAAAGAAAGAAAAAGAACATTCAGTGGCTCTAAATATTGATGGATGTATGTTTCCATGTGCTTCTTAAAGCCTGATAAAAGCTGCCAAACCTAATTACTTTTTTAAAAGTATAAGTGCAGTAAGAGGGTTGAGTTATAACTTGAATAATTTTATAAGTCACTGCCCAAGTAATTCTCAGCTTAGCAGTACCAGGGGTATTACTCGAAAGCAATGGTGTTTGTCTGTTCTCTTAATGTCATTTGCTCCCTCTGATGAAGTCAGAGAATGAGATGAGCTGAAATTGTACACCCATTTGCAGAAAACTAGACTGAGCTTACTTCCGCCCTTTTTAAGCCTTGTAACTTTTCACCGGTGATTGGATTTCCCTTGAGAGATGATGCCAAAGACAAGGGTATCTGTAGTTTCTTCTTTGTGGGTTTTATTGAAAAGGGTTTTTTGCTGAGCAGAGAATGCGGGGCCACAGTAAGGAAAACAGCAGTGCCTCGTTCAGCAAAACCTTACAAAAGCAAGTAGACGGGAGTAAAACCCCAGGTCAGCAAAAGGAAAGGAAAGATTTTTATTAAGATGTATTCCAACATCAGAGTCTTCGCCCCCTCCCCCTGGAATGACTGTGCCTGGTTTAAAGAGCAAGGCTGCTGTTGAGGAAAAATAAAACCAGATGGTATTGTGGAAACCAAACTGAATGATAAAATTGAGTTAGTGGTAAATCATAAGATAACACTGGAAGATATTTGAGTGAGTAAGAGCTGGGAACTAATTATCCTGCATTAACCTAAGCCACACCAGCCGCCCTCAAAATGGCATTCAGTCTTGTCTCAGATGTTCTCAAAACTTGGTGTTTTGAGTTAAATTATTTGTAATCACAGGTTCCCTTTAATAGTAATTCTTATCCTTAGTTAGATCAGCTTGACTTTGATGTAGTGTTGGCAGGAGCATAAATGCAAACTATCTCTGGTCAGCAGTAAACATTAAAAAAAATTCTTTGGTTGCAAATCGGTTATTTAGAAATGAAACATCGTTAGTTATTTAGAAATGAAACATTGTCGTGATATGAAAAAAAACCCTATTAATTTTGTGGTAGCTGTGCATTCCGCTCACTCCCAAATGAAGACATGGCCAAGTCCCAGGGCATAATGATAGTGACTGCCTGTCCTTGACTGTCCACTCTGTGCCAGACGTAGGACAGAGGCTTCCCCTACATGGTTTCATCTAATCCTCACAACTGCCCGTAAGACAGGGATTGTCCCATTTTATAAAGGAAGAGACAAGAAGTAAAGAGATTAAGTAATTTGTCTGCGGTCAAAGTATTTGTAAGAGGCAAAGAAAAGGGGCACCTGGGTGGCTCAGTTGGTTAAGGCCTCTGCCTTCGGCTCTGGTCGTGATCTCAGGTCCTGAGATGGAGCCCCCCATCCGGCTCTCTGCTCAGCAGGGAGCCTGCTTCCCTCCCTCTCCCTCGGCCTGCTGCTCTGCCTACTTGTGATCTCTCCCTCTCTCTGTCAAATAAATAAATAAAATCTTAAAAAAAGAAAAAAAGAGGCAAAGACAAGATTTGAACCAGGTCTGATCGTCTCCCCCATTCACTGTTTTCCTAATCAGCCCCCATCACCTCTGGAGCAGTCAGTAAACATAGCCGGGAACGAATAAGGGATCGTAGGGGTGAGTTTTCTGCAAGGCAGGTCATTTCTTTAGTTCCTCTTTAGCCGAGATAGAGTTACTTTTCTCCACTTTCATTTTCTCCTTGATACTGCCTGCTTTCTAGTACCAGCATTCCAATTTGTACCTAGCCCCAAGTAGTATATTTGCTCCTATGCTATCACTACATAAATAGTGTGTATAGTACAGCAGTCACTGTTATATTTATTATTAATATTTATATCATAATTTTATATTATAAGACAGTTATATTTATATTATATTCTACCATGTTATAGTTATAATATAAATATTGTATAATATATATATTTATATAGGTATATAGTATATTTTATAATATATATCTGTCGGGTTTATACTGTTTATATTTACATGAACAATTATGTATTTATATGTAACATATATGTATCTGTAATACACATGTAAATATGCATATTATAGCTCATAATACATAATATATTAATATAATTCTAAAATATGTAATAAAATCACATTATCTTTCTGATGTTGATAAAAGACAAATTTCACAACTGTTGTATTGGCTTCGCATGGCATATTGATAAAGAATTAGCACCATTAAGCGGAATGTAATTGCCTCAGAATATAAGGGTAATAGATCTCTGTATAACAACACTCTCTAGTCTAAAATTGTGGCTTCTAATTTGGTAAAATTCCTCACTACAGGATTCTAACAAAATGAGGGGATTTGGGCATTTATTTTTGTGATGTAACCCTAACTGGTACTCTCTTAGAAAGACTAGTTTATGAATTGGGCAACTAAGTCATAAAGGCATTATGTAACTGGCCAAGATCACTTAGCAAGTCTTGAGCAGTGCTGTGAAAGTAATCACTGTCTCCATATTGTCTCCACCAAAGCTAAAAAAGTGGAAATATCCATAGCACAATGCATAAGCTAATATATCAGCAAGAACAAAAGAGTAGTTCTGTGTCCCTGTTATTTAGGGACGCCTGGGTGGCTCAGTTGGTTAAGCGGCTGCCTTCGGCTCAGGTCATGATCCCAGCGTCCTGGGATCGAGTCCCACATCGGGCTCCTTGCTCGGCAGGGAGCCTGCTTCTCCCTCTGCCTCTGCCTGCCTCTCTGCCTGTGCTCGCTCGCTCTCTCTCTCTCTCTCTCTAACAAATAAAAAAAAAAAAATTGTTATTTAAAAGCTCTGGTCTTATGAGTTCTACCTCTTCGTTATCGAAATCTATTTTATGACTGAGCATGTTGCTATTAAGTCTTCTTTCTCTAAACAGAACATTTTTAAACATTTCATAGCTTTTGATTCTGTAGTTGTCCATGTTAGGTAGGTAAGGTCATACTTTTTTTATTTTTTATTGAAGAATAATTGCCATACCAATATTGTATTAGTTTCAGGGGCACAACACAGTGTTTTGATATTTATATACATTACGAAGTGGTTACCACAGTAAGCCTAGCTACCATCTGTCACAATACAAAGTTTTACAATATTATTGATTATACTCCCTATGCTGTGCATTGTATCCCAAAGTCTTACTTATTTTATAAATGAAAGATTGTACCTCTTAATCCCCTTTACCTATTAATTCCCCAACTCCTGCAACCATTCATTTGCTCTCTGTATCTCTGAGTCTGTTTTATTTCGTTTGTTCATTAATTTTGATTTTAATTTCTACATGTAAGTGAAGTCATATAGTATTTGTCTTTCTCTGTCTGACTTATTTCACCTAGCATAATATACCTTCTAGGTCCATCCATGTTGTCACAAATGGCAAGATTTCATCTTTTATGACTGAATAATATTCCATTGTGTGTGTGTAAGTATGAATGTATGTATGTATATAACATCATCTTGATCCATTCATCCACTTATGGACATTTACTTTGATTCCATGTCTTGGCTATTGTAAATAATATTGCAGTGCACATGGGAATGCCCATATATTTTTGAATTGGTATATTCCTTTTCTTCAGATAAATACCTAGAAATGGAATTGATGGATCATGTGGTAGTTCTGTTTTTAACTTTTGGAGAAATTTACTGTTTTCCACAGTGGCTGTACCAGTTTCTATCTGCACCAACAGTGCAAGAAGGTTGCCTTTTATCTATATCCTTGTCAACACTTACCATTTCTTGTCTATTTGATAATAACAATTCTGATAGGTATGAAGTCTAACTCATACTTCTTTTAGGTAGTAGAGCCAGCCCATTAATGTATCCCGTATTTTACGAATGATTAAATTTGCTCTGCTTGCTGGAATCTAATACTCAGAACTTAAATTTATTTAAGTAATAGACCTAATATCATTTATCATTGCAACTTTTTAGCTAAAGATGCATTTTCCTATGAAAATACTACGTCTTAGGCAGTGTTTTAAATCTTTCAGTGATATTTTTATTGTTATCCTGTGAATTGCTTCTTGGCAATTAAATGTGTGCTAAAAATGAACTAACTTAACTTTAAAAACAGGTTAATCCATAGAACAAACATGTCATTTTGTCAAAAAAAATACATAAGTACATACATACATGTACATAGACAAAGTGTGTGCATAATGTAACAACAACTTTACAAATCAAGGAGCATATTTAACTCCAAGAATTCTCCTTGTAAATGTATGTTAGATGCAAAGATCCATATAAGGATGATTTACATGTTTTATTCATTCCTTCATTGTTTATTCAACAATATTCACCAGCTGCTTGCTGTGCAGGCAATGAACTTCTCCTTGGGAATACAAAGATGAACCGAACAAGGTCCTTATTCTTGAGAGGTTCATTCAAGTAGATGAGTTAGTAAGTAATTGTAAATTTGGTATAATAAATGCTTTTTGACAGAAGTATGTGCAAAGGACAGTGGAGGCAGAAAAGCCAGGGACCTGTGGTACTGCTTCCCCTTCTGCCTGCTTCTCCCTCTGCTTGTGTTCTCTCTCTCTTCCTCTGACAAATAAATAATGGAGTCTTTTAAAAAGAGAGAGCGAGAGAGTGTGTAAGCCCTGGAGCAAGACTTCCTGGGAAAAAACCCAGTTCTTGTCCATCCCAACAAGTTTGACCCTGGACACTTTTCCTCTCTAAATCTTGATGATCTCCTCTGTGAAATGGGCACACTAATAGTGACTACCTGACAGGGTTGTGGTGAGATTAAACTAAAACATTCCCTTGCACTCAGTAAGCATGTCATACATTTCAGCCATAGATTGTAGCAACTTGGAAGGATGAGAAGGCATTCCTTGGGAAAGCATTCTATAGTGAAGGAAAAGCATGTACAAAGTTGCAGGTGCATCCCATTTCAGAGGCTACAGACTGACCCTCGGGTCATTTGGTAATGCTCTGGGGTATGAGGTGGAAAACAATGGGAGCTGTGACAGCAGAAATAGACAGAAGCTACGTGCAGAAGGCCCTGTATCACAGGCAAAGGGGAACCATGAATGGTTTTGAGCTGGATATCTAGTGATCTAATAGGTGTGTTTTAAAGAGCACATTCTAGCACCTGTATGGATGGTGTTTTGGAGTAGGGGCGGCATTTTGTGCAGGGAAAAATTAGGAAAGTACTAGAGTTGTTTTGGCAGAAGACGATGAGAGAAGTATAAAAATAAAATACACAGAAAGATGTAGAATCAATGGGACACAGGGGTCTTTGAACAAGATAGTGATATTTTCTGGTGATACAGCCATCCAAATACAAAATTACCAGGAAAAAAATCAGGTTTTGTAGGAGAAAATATTAATTTTTGGGTTTGGGTATAGAGATTTTGGTGCATTTAAGACATCCAGCTCATGTTCCATAGTTCATCAGATATAAGAATTAGAAGCTTAGTAGAAAGATCTGGGATAGAATTTTGCTTGTGTTTACCTTGAGGCAATGCAGTGTGGCACATATATGTTTAAAATTATTATATATGCCTGGTGAACTGACTTGTATCATTATGCAGTTTTTTTAACGCTTCTTGTCTTAAAGTCTACTTTTTTCTAATTTAGTATCACTTCCCTAACTTTCTTTTGTTCGTGTTTGCTTGGTATAGTTTTCAATCTTGCCACTTTCAAACTTTTCCTATCCTGAAGACTTTATTTAGGTTCTGTTTTACCTTGTCTTTCATTTGAGAATTTCATATATTTTCAACTAATGAAATCACCAACATTATTGGATGTAAATAGACCTTTTGTATTTTGTTTTCTGTTGGTCCTGCCTGTTACATTCCTTTACCCTTTCTTGGACATTTTAAAATTGGTTTCTGTCACTCTCTTTTTTAAATCATTGCTTATACATTCTGTTCCTCTTCTTTAAGTGATTACCTTGAGATTATAACATTCATCCTTGATTCATTAGAGTCTAATTTAAAATTATTCCTTTCACCACTTCACAATAAGTTTAAGGACCTTAGAACATTTTAAATCTATTTATCTCCTCCCTGTGTTTTGGGCTATTTAATGTCAATTGTTTTAACTCTACATATTTTAAACATAAAACATTTTTATTGCTTTATGCAAGTAGTACTTATGTGTATCAACATTGCTGTTTTTTGTTTTTGTTTTTTTTTTTCCTTCCTGAATTTCTCTGCCTCCTTATGGGACCAATTTCTTTCTTTTTGAAGAATTCTTTTTAGTGATTTTTCTTTTTTTATTTGTGGCAATTCTTCTGGTAAAAGCTTTTTTTTTTATTTTGTTTTTCTAAAAATGGTGTTTATCTTAAATTTTGTGGGATATTTTCTCTGAATATAGAATTCTAGTGTGGTATTTATTTTCTTTCAGCAATTTAAGATGCTACTCCTCCATTTTCATCTGATTTTTTTTTTTAAGATTTTATTTATTTATTTGACAGAGAGAGATCACAAGTAGGCAGAGAAGCAGGCAGAGGGGGAGGGAGAAGCAGGCTCCCTGTGAGCAGAGAGCCCAATGCAGGCCTGGGAGCCAGGACCCCGAGATCATGACCTGAACTGGAGGCAGAAGCTTAATCCATTGAGCCACCCAGGTGCCCCTTTCATCTGATTTCTAACATTTTGACTAGAAAGTCATTGTAGAGTACTTTCTCTGGCGGTACTTCTGGGGCAATCTCTATCCCCCATCATCCCATTGTTGAGTACTGTACTCCACAGTGAGCTCTCTCTCTGTGTATGTATTTGTGGGTTAATTTTCACCATTTTATAGGTGATATCTCACTGTGGTTTCAATCGACATTTCCCTAATGGTGAACAATTTTCATGTGCTTTTTTTTTGGTCAAGTGAATGTCTTTTTTGGTGAAATATCTATTCTATTCATTCCATTCAAAGTATCTATTCATTTTCTAATTGGACTATTTGCTTTTCTACTGTTGGAATTTGACCATTCTATATATATTCTCAATAGTAGTTGTTCTAGGGTATGTGGTTTGCTAATGCTTTCTCCCAGTTCATAACTTACCTTTCCATCCTCTGAACAAGACCTTCCTTAGAGTAAAATGTTTAACTTTTATAAATCCAGTTTATCAATTTCCCTTCTTATATATCATGCTTTTGGTATCAGGGCTAAGAACTCTTTGCCTATCCTGAGGTCTTAAAGATTTTCTGCTATGGCTTCTTCTGAAAGTTTTATGATTTTATGGTTTACATTTTTCATTTATGTCTATCATCCAGTTAGAGCTGATTTTTGTTTAAGATCTGACGTTTAGATTGAAGTTAGTTTTTGGGGTTTTTTTTGCCTCTCAATGTCCAATTGCTCTAGCAATATTTGTTGAAAAGACTATCCTTTCTCCACTGAATTATGTCTGCAGCTTTGTAAATAAAATCAGTTGAGTGTATTTGTGTGGGTCTATTTTTGTGGAGTTTTTTAAAGACTTTTTTATTTATTCATTTGAGAGCTAGTGAGAGCATGAGCATGAGTAGGGGGGAAGGGGTAGAGGGAGAGGCTAGAAGCAAATTCCCCTTTGAGCAGGGAGCCTGAAGGTGGCAGGTCTGGATCCCAGGACACGGAGATCATGACCTGAGCTGAAGGCAGACACTTAACCAACTGAGCCACCCAGGTGCCCCTATTTCTGTGTTTTCTCTTCTGTTCCATTGATCTATGTGTCTAACCCTTCACCAATCTCATACTGTCTTGATTAGCTATATAGGAAGCCTTAATATCAGGTGGAATGATTCCTCCAACTTCATTCTTCTTTGTCAAGATTGCTTTAAATATTCTAGGGCCTATACTTTTCCATATGCAATTTAAAGTAAGTATTTTTTTAATATAAACAGAAAGATCTTGCTGGGGCTTTGATAAGAATTGTATTAAACCTATGTATCAATTTAGGAATAATTGACATCTTTACTATGTCAAGTCTCCCAATCCATGAATATGTATGTCTCCCCATTTAGTTAGGTCTTCTCTGACTTCTTTCATCATTTTGTGATTTTTCAGCACACAGATCCTGTATATGTTTCATGAAGTGCATACCTAAGGATTTCATTTTCCTTACAGCAATTGCATTTTTACTTTTACTTTTTTTAACTTTTTATTTAAATTTTAGTTAGTTAAAATACAGTGTAATATTGATTTCAGGGGTAGTAGTTGTATTTTTAATTTCGGCTTTTCACATGTACATTATTAGTATATAGAAATGTGCCTGATTTTGTGTATTGTCCTTATATTTTGAGTTCTGCTGAACTTACTTACTAGTTTTAGGAATTTTTATGTAGATCCATTGGGATTTTCTACATCTGAAAATAATGGCAATTTTATTTCTTTCTCCCCAGTCTATATATATGTTTTTTCTCACCTCTTAAGTGGCAAGAATTCCAATACTGTGTTAAGAGTGCTGAGAAAAGGGACGCCTGGGTGGCTCAGTTGGTTAAGCGGCTGCCGTGGGCTCAGGTCATGATCCCAGCGTCCTGGGATCGAGTCCCACATCGGGCTCCTTGCTC
>RCUC01069178.1:0-16968 GCA_003697995.1 Taxidea taxus jeffersonii
AAAAAAAAAAAAAAAGAAATGTGAAGATATAAGAAGATTCTGAGCCAGAAAACCATTTGGGATTCTGGTTCAGTAGTCTTAACAAGAGGGATAAGTCATGGCAACTCTGGTTAGGAACTAGAACAATAATAGATTGAAGACATGTCTGTCAGGTAAAATCAGTAGGATTTAGTGACTTGTTGGAGATACGATATAAGAGAAAAGCAGGATCCCAGAAAAGCTGGATAAATGTCAACAATGACATAAACAGGTGCAGGAGCTACTTGGCAGGTAAGGAGTTTGGGATGCTGGTTGGGACTTCCAAATACAAATATCCTGTAGCTATTTGGAGGTCTGAATCTGAAGCTCAGGAGGAAAGACTGGGCTAGAAAATGAGAGTTTTTGAGGTCACACACACACAAAAAAACATATTTTAGGACCAACCAAGAAAAGGCTCATAGACAAGGGCCAAGTCTGGAGCATTCTAAAACAGTAATATTAAGGAACAGAATGCAATGGCATGCTGGAGCCAGCTCATTTAGGTTCTTAATAATAACTCGTCATTAAATTATCAGGCATTTTTGCAACAAATTCCTATACTTGCTAAATGAACCAGTTATTAAAAGTTAAATTATATGAACTTAAAATTACAACTTACTTTTAAAAAGACAATAAATCCTAAAAACATATCCCATTCTAATCATTTAACTATTATCTATGCTCTTGAGTACATTTCTGTCTTCTATCTGGGTCATGGAAAATATGTCATACTGTTGGACTACTGGCATCTCTTCCTGACTCCACATTGGAAGAAGTCCTATTAGTAGTCTGAAATAACCCATGGTGAGGATCTTTACACCACAAAAGTCATCAAATGTTATACACCAGGGCTTGCTGATTTTCTAGAATAAACTTAAGTAATGCAGGAAATGTTAATAAAATATGTAAAATAGTAATTAAGTGTCATATTTGTAGTCATGACACTGGAAATAGCACAAAAATTGAGTAAATGTTCTTTCTTTATTCAAATTCTAGTATCTGAGATTTGCAAACATCATTGATGAATGAGTGAAATTTTGACATATAGTTTCTTTGTCTCACTTTCACCTTACTGACCAACATAAATGAAATTACCAACCAACCTTCAGGTAAAAACTATACTTGTCATCAACTGCAATCACTGATTATCTATAAATGCAAAATTTTGGTAAAATTTAACAAAAGCATTCTGTGAGAATCAATGAGCTATATGAAATGTGCAATAAGGAATATTGCCTATATTATTACTGTAAATCATGTGCCAGAGATCCTTTATATCAGTAATTTATAGTCAACTATAAATGTACGTATGCATACTGTCCTTTTTTTGGAGAACCGGTTGTTAAACATCCACCTGTATACTCTACCAGGACAGGTGGAATAAGAGAAAATTTTGAAGAAGAAAGAGAGTAGAAGTAGGAGAGGTATACAAGGGGCTGCAGTTCATGGGGATATAAACTGGTGCAGCCTCTGTAGAAAACAGTATGGAGGTCCCTCAAAAGTTAAAAATAAATACCATATGATCCAGTAATTCCACTACTGGGTACTTACCCAAAGAAAATGAAAACACTAATTTAAAAAGATACCTGCACCCTTATGTTTATTGCAGCATTATTTACAATAGCCAAGTCCATTGATAGACAAATGGGTAAAGATACAGTATATATGTATACCATGGGTTCTTACTCTTCCATTAAAAGGAATGAGATCTTGCCATTTGTGACAATATGGATAGGCCTACAGGGTATTCTGCTAAGTGAAATACAGAAAAACAAATACCATATGATTTTACTTACATGTATAATATAAAAAAAAACCAAAACAAATGGATAAGTTAACATATAAAAAGCAGAAAGAGACCCATAAATACAGAGAACAAACTGATGGTGGCCAATGGTGGCAAAGGAGGGAATGGGCAAAACAGGTGAAGGGAAGTGGGAGGTACAGGCTTCCACTTATGAATTAGTCACAAAGCATAGGAAAAAAAAAAATCACTGAAAAAAAGTTTTTCCTTCAAATTAGAGGGAAGATAAAAAGGGGGGGAGAACATTTTTTAGACACTTGTTTCAGGGGTTTATAAGACAGGCATTTTGAAAAATAATTTCCTGTTTCATAAAACAATATGTTTAATTAAAAAATATTGAGCCTATCAAGAAATAACTTCAGAGAATCATAAAGTGTATGCCCTGAAACAGAACCAGAATTCTTTTGAACTATACTGTTTAGGCAGTGTCTCATTATGGTTTCTTTCATGATTCCAACATGAAATTAGTTCACTGATCCAGGTAATATGAGGTTCATCTGGCATTTTAATTTCCAGCACTATAGGAATGTAGCAAGCTGTGTTCCCCACCCCACCCCCTAACCTCACCAAAGTCTCTGGTGTTTTTGCTATTGTGTCTTTTATATATTCCTGTTCTTTCTCTGTGGAAGCTTTTAAGCTCCCAGAAGACTAAAACTGCATCAGTTATGCCCTTCCTTTCTGTTCACGATACTTACTATAGTCCTTTACATACATAGTTTAATGGGTCATGTATAGTTGATTCAAAAAACATAATTCCCCCTACCCAGAAAGAGCTCTAAAATAATCCAGGTATTAGTAATGATATGAAAGTTCAGATCTCTGAACTTTCTGCAAATTCGAGAATTTACAGAAAGATTGAATGGGGAAAAAAATTCCCAGGGTGCATAAAAAATGTACATATGCTTTCATTTAACCCATGTTAAATTATAGTTAACATGACTTGAGATCTGAATGAATTTACCTTCACTGTATTTAAAACAATTAGTTTACATCTCAAATGTATTTAATAAAGTTAGAATATTTTATAAAATGATGTGGGAAAATAGTAAAAATGTAGAACCAAAAATGGGCTCCCAGATCATCTCTTCCTGGGTGAAAGAAAACATCAGAAGGAGTGAAAAAATTTAAGAAGGACTTAGTTTTTTACATTAACTTAATGCTTGCAACTTTAGAATTTATCTCAATATAAAAACAAATATCTTGTACAGAACAGAATCTATCTGCCTCAAATAAAATTACCAGAGGAGAAAGTTTCCCTTTAGAATTTTACTATCCAAGATTTGTGTCAGTCTTAAAACTGAAGAGAAATATTATTCAGAAGACTGAGGTAAGAAAAGGGACCACATATTCTAGTTAGAAAAGTAAACTTTTTATCTGGGATGAAGGTTGATAAATATTGCCCTCAGGATTTATCACCTTAGAGAGTTTTTCACTCTTATTCTGAGGCAGGAGTGTTCGACTGCCTGTCTGTTTTTTATGCAAAGGCATATCCTAAGAGATTTCCAACCCAGCTGGTTAGCAATGTTATCACATCTTCTTTTTTAAAGGGACTATTAATTAAATGTAAACACAACAGAGAAACTCTCAAACATTTTAATGGGTCCCCATGGGTAAAGGCTATTTCTTTTGGGTGGTTTCATTAATTTGTTCTCGTGATGCATTTCATAAAGTCTATACTGGGTTTCATCATGTTAAACCAGTGCTCCCCCCCCCCCCCCCCCAAAAAAACTAACTAACACCAACCTCTTCCAAGACAAATGATCTATTAATAAAAGTATAATAGCATAATCAACATAATTAATGTAAAAATGATTAGGAAAATCAGTTTTTTTATAACTTCTTAAAAATCTCTAAATCCTCTAAAACAAGTGTTTTGTCCACATTTTCTTTAAAAAAAGACAAATGTAGGCACAAGTTGAGTTGTTGTTGTGTTCTTAAGTTAGAATCACTTATTAGTTACTTTATAGGAAGCTGAATTCAGAACATTTGGGGGGGGAAGTTGAGTTGGTTCCTTCTACCAAATTAACAGAAAATACATTATTTTATGGGAAAGAGGGTTTCCTACTCATACCTGAATCCTGATTTTGTAATTTGTTAGCTGTATAATCCAAAAGGAATATACTGTAAAACCAAGCAGAGTCAGAGTTCTGTCATGTCAGGTTGCCACAACATGCAGAAGTAAGGCTAGGGGAGGAGAGTAGTAGGTCTAAAGATAGACCCTGGCATCTTGAATTATAGAACTAATGCAACAGAACTAAGGAAAGCCTGGCATAAGAGGGAGGAGAAAAAGATGAAGAGGAATATGATGAAAACTAGTAGTGACAGTTATGAAATTGAAAAGGATTAATGGATGTGAGACAATGAACAACATCATTTTGGCATTCATCTTCAGTGAAAACCCAACCCCTCTGATGTAACTCTCATACTTCTTGTGATTTTTCTGCTGTCTTTCAGGTAACAAAAATCTCTGGAGACCAAACGCTGCTCTAAACTGCCATCGGTTCTCGCTCAGCTCTTGTAGATCTATCACAAACTGGTGAGAGTCATTTCCAATGTAAGTGAATGAGTTCTCAATTTCCCATCCTAACAAGCCCAAGCGTTTTGAAGTCTTTCTGTGGAAGACCTCTCCCAGTTTCTCAGGCCCCAAACTTGGAGTCATCATTGATTCTCCTTTCCCATTTTCATATTGGACCTGACATCCAATCCATCAGCAAATTCCTTTAGCTTTAACTTCAAAATATACTCAGAACTTCTTATTTTCATGTGGATTACTGCAGGAACATCCAAGAAGTCTCCCAGCATCTGTCCTTGCTATCCACCCATTTACTCTTAAGATGGCATGTTGAGACTTTTAAATGAGGTCTTTATAATGTCCTTAAAAGCTCCTATATTCTACTACATCTACTACTCTACTATATTCTACTACATCTCTGACCTCAACTTCTACCACTCTTACCATCTCTCAATCTCTATACTGACCCCTTAACTTTCCTCAAATATCGTGCATATCCCCACCTAGGGGTATGTGCCTTCATTACTTTGCCTAAAATACTCTTCCTTTCTACATTTGCATGGTCCACTTCCATTTTTTTAAAGGTCTCTGATCAAATGCTACCTTTTTGGAGAGGCCTTCTTGACCACTCTACTTATATGATAGGAGCATCCTACCCTTTAACTACTATATTCCCCTTTTCTTTTCACTTCTCCATAGCATGGGTCACTTATCTGACTACTAAATATTTATGTATGTATTTGGGCAAGGGACAGTGTTTTTTCATTGCTCTCTCTCCAGTGCTCTAGCCTGAGCTTGAAATACAGAAGGTGTTTAATGAATATTTGTTGATTGGATGAAAGAATGATTAAGTGGATAAAGGGTGAGAGGCTCAGCAAATTGGCTGTCCTGTTTGATTTATCAGGGTGAGCCTCTTAGCCCAGCAGATCCCCTGAGTATAGAGTTTCCAGTGGAGCACAGCTGCTCAAAGTGATAGGACTCACAGATGTGTGTTTCCTCATAAATGTTCTTGTCTTTTTTCCCCCAAATTATGTATTTGTTTATTTAAATTCTCATTAAGGTAGAACATATATTTAGTATAGTATACCAATATATATATATATATATATAGATTGATACATTCATCTAATAGGTAGGTCATGATACAACATTTTAAGCACCTGGAAAGCACCCCCTGTCCTTTCCCAATCTGTACCCTCTAGAAGTAGCTACTGGCTTCACTTCTATCTTTGTAGGTTTATTTTGCCCTTTCTTCCTCCACATCCCCTGTTTTACTGAGGTATAACTGGCAATTAAAAACTGTAAATATTTTAGGTAAACAAATTGATAATTTGATATTATATATCCATTGTAAAATAATCACCACAATCAAGCTAATTAACATAGCCCATCTTCTCACCTAGCTACCAATTTCTTCCCTGTGTGTGTGGTGAGAACATTTGAGATCTACCCTCTTAGGGGATCTCAAGTATACAATACAGGATTGTTAAGTATAGTCACATTGGTGTAGACTAGCTCTCCAGAATGTATTTGCCTTGTGTAACTGAAACTTTGGCTCTCAGTAAATTTTCAGCAGTCAAGGCCAAATACATCTGAAAATATGTTTCTATATTATCTCCTATACACTAGACTCATTTTAGAAATTATGCATAATCTCAAAGGAATCACATAAACTTTATTATTAGTGCTTTGTAGGATTAAAATAATTTTTTATGTAGTTTAATCTCAATAAGATAGCACCTGCAGATTACGATACCTTAGCATTAATGCTTTCTGCAGGAGATTTAAGTTTTTCTAAAGCCCTTTTCTAATTTGAGGCCATAATCTGCTTGATAAACCTAACTTCTTTCTAGTTATCCTAGAATTTTAAGTCAGAGTCACTCATAAAATGGGTAGAGGAAATCTTGGTAGCATCTGCACAAACTTAATGGTGCTAATCAATTTAGTGAGAAATAGGCAACACTTGATGAAATTCTTAAATGCCTTTAATAGGAACACTTCTAAAGGAAACTATGTGTTTTGCTCAAGGTATTAATTTCAGCAAACTTTCACAATTTTTTTTCACAATTTTCACAAATTTCACAAAATTTCTATCAATTGGGTATCATACTTGTTTGCTTCTCACATAAAATGGAATTTAGCTTTGTATCCAAAGAAAATTCATGCACCCATTGTAGTTTGGAGATATCTTTATTTGACAGGCATTCTGTTTACTGCATGAGTGCTAGAGGAGGCTGGTTGAGAAAAATTATAGAGGAGGAATGCAAGGTAATGATTTCTACAAAAATTACTGATGTGAGAGTAATAGATCTAGTAAGTCATTAGCATCAACACTATGCTATCATAGCTTCTCCATAGAATTATTAACAAGCTATTTTTTAAAGTAAAAAAAGGAAAAGAAGAATGTTAAGAACTGTGGTGATTAATTTTTGTTATCTCATTCAATCTCCTGGATATCCCTATGATTCAGATGTGGTTGTTATACCTGTTTTACAGATTAGGCATCTAAGATATAAGACTTTAAAGTGTGCTCAGGGTCTTACAGAGTTAGCAGTAGACCAATTAGAACTCACATTTATCAGGCTTCAAAGCTTGTGGTCTATGTTATCATATTATACTGCAACTCTAGTATAGGTTTGTGTTTTTACTTGAATGACACCATATTCAATTAGAAAATACTGTACACTTCCATAGGTCAAGTTCAAAGTTACTACTTTGAATAAAATCCCTGAAACATTCCAGAAGTAGTAAGTTCAATAAGTCAGGAAGTGAAAAGGAATCAAAGGAGGTACTGTTAGAAAAGAATAGACTGAAGTGCAAAGGCCTTTACATGCTATGTTAAGGACTTCAGGTTTTATCCTATAGACCAACAGTTTTCAGCTTCTAGTGTGCATCAGAATCCCTGGGAGGGTGCAGGCCCTGCCCCAGAGTTTCTGATCAACTTGTGGTTTCTGTAATCAGTGTGGGACTAGAAAAGAAGAGGTCAGGGCTGACTCAAGTCTTTAGCTTGAGAGACAGGATAGATCATGATGTTACTAAATGAGATAAAGACCAGAAGAAGCTGTGGATTTTATAGGGGAGAACTCACTAAAGCTTTTTTTTAAAACTTATACTTGACATGTTTAAAGGCAACCAGTGGAGATGGAATTCAAGTGTGAGGTCAGAGGTAAAGATAATTATTTAAGAGTCAAATAACATAGAAATAGATGTCTGAGCTATAGACATGGATATAAGATAAAACCCCAAATACCAGTAAATGGATGGCTAACCAACGTCTTGATTTTTCTCTTACCATCAGTAAAACAGGCCTCTGGCTCATCTGAATTTACAGGTTCAGCCTCCGCTTCTTCTCCTTCTCCTGGCAAAGGGTTATCAACTGTGCTGCACTCAGAGGAACTCGACTGGTTCAATCTCTAAAAAGAAATTCACCATCCCACCAGACAGTTCATTTAGGGGTCATTCAAATCTCATATTCAAGCCATATTTAATAAAGTCATGCAAAGTGTTGTGAAAAAAGATTAACAGTATGATGGCCATAAAAATGTATAAACACATATTGAGGTCAGGTAACCTTACAATACATCTATGCTTGATCTTTCTATCTACACATCCTGTGAAAAATAAATTTTATTATATTTAGTATGCTGACAAGTATTTGGACAGAATTAGCACAAGTCATTTTTTGTAAACTATAATATTTGCAAAGTATTGGCCACATTTTTATTATTTTATGTTTAATATAAATTTGTGTACACCAATAATTATTATATTCAGACAACCAAGACCCTAGTAGAAATAATACAAGTGCCAAACTGCCAATGTCTGATAACTGAAAGATCACATCTGACAGTTGGCAGAAAAGCTTGTTGATATTTAAAATTAAAAAAAAAAGAAAGAAATTAGTGTAAGATGAAATCCAAACATATTTTTTCTATTATCTCTTGGCTTTAAGAATATGTACCAGGATGATATAGATAGAAGGCTTTTGATCAAGACCAAAGAAAGTCAAATATTATATTGGAATCAGAATTCCAAAGACAATAGTAATTATTTCATCCAACACCACCCATTTTAGTATAAAATTTCAGGGTACAGTTGAAAAGATCATAAAGTATTATCTATACTGTCAAAAACCAGTGGCTACCAAAGTGAGCACCACATGCAAACTCTGAAACAAATATTCAATGAAATTAAACATGGCAGACTCACACATGACAGGAATGAATTCATTGTCATTATGATCATATAATTGATCATAACACAAGTTTTTCCCACCCAGAAAGTTATGATCAAACATGATGTTTACAAACATACACATACACAGAAATTTTTAGAAAAAATACATACAGCAATTGTAGCAAAACTCTGTCAATTTTTCCTAATATTGCTTTATAAGGGGTAGAGCAGCACATCAATGGAAGAGTTCATTTTCATTCTCATTTGCTAAACGACATGTGAATATTGAAACTAGTAGTTATTACAGCACATGCTTCCCTTATTAAGATTACAGCTTTACTACGTTTTTAGAATAGTCCCACAAATACAAGTATTAAAAGTAAGGAAATACTCGTTCCCATTAAATTGATATCTTAATCTATTAATTTGCATTAATATAAATTATTTGCATTAATTGATCAATTAATCAATTAATTTGAATACCTAATCTGAAATTAATTTCTAGAGATTTACTGGGAAGCTTAAAGTATTCGTTATGAGTACCACATTCTCAGTGCTATTATTATCACACATTATTCAACATTAGTAAAAAAGACATCGATATATTATTGTACATAAGGAACAATTTAAGTAAAGTTCTTTATAAAGACAGTAAAGAATTATGAATACTATGAATGCCATCGGGGCATTACTCCCACCAGGTCAAAGAGTTTTATAATAGTATCAGTTATGAACAGTATTATTATGAAATTTCATTTAAAAAGCAGACATGTTGATTGAATTCATCTAAAATGACTTTAAAATAAATAATTAAATTAAATTAAATTATTTAAAAAAGACTATATCGCCTTAGGTTAAATACTGTAATTTTGACCTTGCAGTACAATAAAACTTTCTTATCTAAAAAAATATATATAGAAAAATAAAGGAAATAGAAATTAATTATAGGTCTGAATATATTTAAGGTTTTAAAATATACATTACTCTAAGAAACAATGGGGAAATGTATAATTACTAATGTAGTCTACTGTGCCACAAAAACTAATTTTGAGTATGATATCTAAAAAACTACAATTATTTGATGCTCTCAATTCTTGACTTCTCAGCTGAATGTGGACTATCACCAGGGAATTGAAAGAAAAGGTACTATGATTCTGTGGTGATGACACCAAGTCCTTCAAAGTGAAAAATGGATTACTGCCCTAGGTTTTGAGGCAGAGCAGTGGGAGAAACAGCTGACAGAAAGAATGCAAAGCACTTTCTTGAGATCAGCCAAAATACTAACAACTAGCAAATAGTTCTCATGGTTTTCTCTAAGGTGGCCACAATTTTTAAATAAAATGATTCTAATCTGCAAAATGCCTACTTGGGCCAAATTAATGAAAACGTCTTCAACCTCAGTATTTGGTTTTCTCACTGATCATTAACAAAGATATGCCAAGTTAATTTATAAACAAATAAAACTAAGATGATTTTACAATGTTTCTTTTGTCATTCTGAAACCTTTTATTTTCATAGCTTCTATGGCAATTTTTTGTCAATGAAATTCAAAGTTTGACTCAAATTTTATATCATAAATAACACTTATTCAAGATTATTCCTCATCAGAACAGACATTACTAAAATATTTTATATGAACAATAGTTTGTATCATACACCAAATTGCTATGGCCTTTTAGAAATTCAAGTTTAAAATGTTTTTAGGAATTCCATGTTTTCCTGGGAATGAATGAAGTAGTCACAAAGTAGTTATTTTCGTACTGTATATATTAAACATGTATGCATTTATGTGCATGCCATAGTGATGTAGACAGTTTAATTCTACTCTTGTCAGCCTTTAAATTTAATATTTACTCAAGTGGAAGTTTTTTTTAACAAGGTCCAAAAGGATGTCTTTAAGTAGAAAGGCTAACATCTATAATAAAAACTTTCTCTTAAAGGGTAATGCATTTTATTCTCATAGCAGGTGCCACTATATTTAACTATTGAATTTTCTTATTTTCTTGTTTAGTACACAGAGAAGATCATGTCAGTCATTAGAATCATTTTACATAATTATATGATTATTTTCGTATCTATAAACTCAGTCATTTGTAATTTAGTTTCCTTTCTTGTAATTTTGGAAATTGAAGAATTATTATAGTACACTAAAACCAGTAAAATGAATACTTTAATATAAAAAAATTTCCCTTTCAATATTACAAACATGGTATTTTATACTTTTTTGCATGGATTTTATTTTATTTTTTAAAAATATTTTATTTATTTATTTGACAGGCAGAGATTACAAGTAGGCAGAGAGGCAGGCAGAGAGAGAGGAAGGAAAGCAGGCTCCCCGCTGAGCAGAGAGCCCAATGTGGGGCTCGATCCCAGGACCCTGAGATCATGACCCGAGCCGAAGGCAGAGGCTTTAACCCACTGAACCACCCAGGTGCCCCATGGATTTTATTTTTAATAAAAAGTGAAATATACCTTTTGTCTCTTACTTTTTTGCATTGCAGCAAAGATAATTCTTTTTACCTTTGACAGCCTACATAAACAGGCTATAACACAATATAATAGATGTAAACTCATTAGCATTAAGAATAGGAATATGCTATACACAGCATTCCTACTTTTTTATTGAATAATGTGGTATTGCCTGTAGGTACTTTTAAAAATTTTGTCTTTCTTTGCTTTAGGTAAACTCTGTGTACTTGATTCAAAAATTTTAAATGTATAAATAATATATGGTGAAAAAAAAAGTCCTTTCCACTCACTCCCTGATTCTATCACCTTGAAGCACCTAGGATATACACAGTGTGTATGTATGTGTATACACACACACACACACACACACACACATATTTATCTTTCCATATTCTTCACTGTGCATCCATAAAACAATGAAGTAATTTGGAACATTCTAATCTTGCTTATAAACAATAGCTATCTAAGAAGCCCCTTTCAACTACTGAAAATATCAGATTAAGATGGTGGAGTAGTAGAACCTTAATGTTTGCCTTGTCCCTTGAACACAGCCAGATAAATATCGAATCATTCTGAACACCCAGGAAATTGATATGAGGACTGAGAGAACAAACTGCACAACTAAGAAGAGACCACAACATGGAAGGTAGGAGGTGTGGAGATGTGATTTGGGGAAGAAAAGGATCACAGGTGCTACAGAGGGGAGGGAGTCATGATCACAGAGAGTGGACAGAAAAAAAGACAGAGGGAGAGACACAGAGAGAGTAGTGCAAAGGGGACCATACAAGAAAAATGCTTCCCCAAAATCAGTGACTGGGAAAACAAGAAGGGTTGTTTTTTGTAAGTTTTTTTGGCCAGTGGAGCTCAAAAACTATAGTTTTAGAAGTCTGCACTGTGGTCAGTGTGGAGTCTGGTGGGCACAGCAGTGCTCCTGTGGTGAAGGAGGGCAGAAGCCTGGGAGCACAGGGTGGGATGTGAGGCTCCCCTGGGATGCACTAGAAGAGACAGTTTCCCTTACTTAGTGTGTATCTGGGAAAGGTGGCATTACCTCCCAGGGGAAAAAAGAGCTGGTGGGTGTCACTGTGCTCCCATTTCTTAGTATAGGGGCGGAGACACCTGCTGAGGGTAGCTAACCTGGAGGCTGGCTTTTTGCTTTGCTTTACTCTAAACTCCAGTCTCCTGTGTGTTAGTGCAACCGCCCCTCTGAGACAAACCAGCACCAGCCTCAGCACGGCAAGGCCCTTCGCCAGAGGACCAGTGCAGATCTGTGCAGACCAGTGCAGGTCCCTAAAGTTTGGAGTTTTGAAACTCAGTCAACATGTCTTAGGTAAAACACAGGTGCACTGCATTGCTGGGAGGAAAGACAGCATGGATACAGACAGGGTGAAGGCAGGGAACTGAGGGAAGTCTAGAACACATGAGGGGAATTGTTCACTCTTCTGTGGGGGCTTCATGGACAGCAGTGGGCATGAACTCCCCTCTGCAGGATGAGGGAGAGGGTTGGTACCATTTTGCACCCCTGCCCATCAGCATGCACTGACTTCAGTGAGCTGAACAGCACCAACAGTGGAGGCCCGAACCACTTACATCAACCTCTGCCTCCCTGAGCTCTGCAGGTGCTTCTTTACTAGGGTCTGCGAACCAGAGCAACAGGTCCCTCTTCCAGATGACCAGCACAAACCCCTGCATGCACCAAGTCTACTGACTGTAGAGTGCTGCAAAGCTTTGGATCTAGTGAAAAGAGGATCTGGCCTCTTTTTTAATCCTTTGTTTTTTCTTTTTAAAGATTTTATTTATTAGACAGAGATCACAACTAGGCAGAGTATCAGTGGGGAGTGGGGGAAGCAGGCTCCCTGCTGAGCAGAGAGCCAGGTTCGGGGCTTGATCCCAGGACCTTGAGATCATGACCTGAGCCAAAGACAGAGGCTTAACCCACTGGGCCACTTGGGTACCCTGGATCTGGCCTCTTTTAACAAGCAGATCAAAGCATACCAATTTAAAACTCACCACACACTGGACAAGATCCAAACACTCCCCACTCAAGGCAGGAAGTAACTCTGCAGAAGACTGACCTGTGGCAAAGACAGCCAGAACACAGAAGAGTACAAACAGCATAGAACAGAAATACCTCCTAAAGTGCCAGGCCCTGGACACTATATGCTCTCTTTTTCATAAAGCCATTACTCTCAGGAGCAGGACACACTAATACACAGAAGACAGAGACCTAGACAAATGCCAAGATAAAGGAATTCATCCCAAAAGAAAGAACAAGAAAAGCTTAGAGCCAGGGACCTAATCAAAACAGATATAAGTAATATACCTATTTCATATTTTAAAACAATAATTATAATGCATAGAAGACATCAGGGAGTCCCTTAATGCTGAGATAAAAGACCTAAAAACTAGCCAGGCTGAAAAAAAAAAAAAATGCTACAACTGAGAGGCAAACCAATTGGAAGTAATGAGGACAAGGATGGAAGAACCAAAGGAACAGATAAATGATACAGAAAATAAAATTACTGAAAGTAATGCAGCTGAAAATAAGGGGAAAGAGAAATATTGAATCATGAATGTAGACTTACAGAACTCAGTGACTCCAGAAAGTATCACATCATAGGAGTCCCAAAAGGAGAAGATAGGGGAAAAGGGAGAAGGTTGGTTTGAGCAAATCATAGTTGAAAATCCCCTAATCTGGGGAAGGAAACAGACATCAAATGTGGGAGGCACAAGAATTCCCATCAAAATCAACAAAAACAGGCCAAAACCACGACATACCACAGTAAAATTTACAAAATACAGAGATAAGGAAAAAATTCTAAAAGCAGCAATGGAAATGAAATCCCTAACTTATAAGGGAAGACCAATAAGGTTAGCAGCAGACCTAACCACAGAAACTTGACAGGCCAGCAGAGGTAGCATGATAGATTCAATGTGCTGAATGGGAAAAATATGCAGCCAAGAATACTCTATCCAGCAAGGCTATCATTCAGAATAGAAGGAAAAATAAAAGTTTCACAGACAAACAAAAACTAAAGGAGTTTGTTATCACTAAACCAGCCCTACTAGAAGTATTAAAGGGGACCCTTTGAGTGGGAAAGAAAGACCAAAAGTGACAAAGTCTAGAAAGGAACAGAGAAAAATCTCAAGAAACAAGAACTTAACAGGTAATACAATGGTACTAAATTCACATATACCTATAATCACTCTGAATGTAAATGGACTAAATGCTTGAATCAAAAGTCATAGGGTATCAGAATGTATTTAAAAAATAAAAGGAAAGAAAGAAAACAAGACTCATCTATATGCTGCCCACAAGAGGTTCATTTTAGACTTAAAGACACCTGGAGATTGAAAGTGAATGGATGGAAAACCATGTATCATGCTAATGTCAAAAGAATGCTGAATAGTTATACACATATCAGACAAACTAGATTTTAAACCAAAGACTGTAACAAGAGATGAAGAAGGGAACTATATCATAATAAAGAGGTCTATCCAATAAGAGGATCTAACAATTATAAATATTTATGCCCCCAACTTGGGAGCACCCAAATATATAAAACAAGAATAAACAAAAAGAAACTCATTGATAGCAATACAATAATAGTAGGGGACTTTAATACTGCACTCAGCATTGGATAGATCATCTAAGCAGAAATCAACAAGGCTTTGAATGACACACTGGACAGGTGACTTAAGAGATATATTCAGAACATTTCATCGTAAAGCAGCAGAATAAACATTCTTTTTGAGTGCATATGGAATATTCTCCAGAACAGATCACATATTGGGTCACAAGTCAGGTCTCAAGATCTTACCATGCATATTTTCAGACCACAGTGCTATGAAACTTGAAGTCAACCACAAGAAAAAATTTGGAAAGATCACAAATACATGGAGGTTAAAGAACATCCTACTTAAGACCAAATGGGTCAACCAGGAAATTAAAGAAGAAATTTAAAAATACGTGGGAGCAAATGAAAATGACAATATGATGTTCCAAAATCTTTGGGATGCAGCCGAAGCTGTCATAAGAGGAAAGTATATAGCAATACAGGCCTAATTCGAGAAGGAAGAAAAGTCTCATATGTACAACCTAACCTTACCCTAAAAGAGCTAGGAAAGGAACAGCAAATGAAGCCTAAAGCCAGCAGAAGGGAAATAATAAAGATTAAAGCAGAAATAATGAAATAGGGCCACCTGGGTGGCTCAGTGGGTTAGGCCTCTGCCTTTAGCTCAGGTCATGATCTCAGGGTCCTGGGATCAAGCCCCACATCAGGCTCTCTGCTCAGCAGGGAGAATGCTTCCCCTCTCTCTGACTGCTGCTCTGCCTACTTGTGATCTCTCTCTCTCTCTCTGTCAAATAAATAGATAAAATCTTTAAAAAAGAGAGAAAGAAATGGAATAGAAACAAACAAAAAACAGTAGAAGAGATCAATGAAACTAGGAGCTGGTTCTTTGAAAGAATTAATAAAATTGATGAACCCCTAGCCAGACACATCAAAAAAAAGGAGAAAGGACCCAAATAAATAAAATCACAAATGAGAGTGGAGAGATTACAATCAATCACAGAAATACAATTATAAGAGAATATTATGGAAAACTGTATGTCAGTGAATTGGGCAATTTGGAAGAAATGGATGCATTTCTAGAAACATAAACTATGAAAACTGAAACAGGAAGAAATAGAAAATTTGACAGTCTGATAACCAGCAAAGAAATGGAATCAATAATCAAAAATCTCCTAACAAACAAAAGTCCAGGGTCAGATGGCTTCCCAGGGGAATCCTACCAAACATGTTAAGAGGAGTTAATACCTATTCTTCTCAAACTATTCCAAAAAGTAGAAATGGAAGGAAAACTTCCAAGCTCATTCTATGAGGTCAGCATTACTTTGATTCCAAAACCGGACAAGACCCCACTAAAAAGGAGAATTACGGGCCAGTATCCCTCATGAACATTGATGCAGAAATTCTCAACAAGATACTAGCAAATCAAATACAAATTTACATTAAAAGAATCATTCACACAATCAGGTAGGATTTATTCCTGGGCTGCAAGAATGGTTCAGTATTTGCAAATCAATCAACATGATACACCACATTACTAAAAGAGAAGATAAGAACCATATAATAGTCTCAAGAGGTAGAAAAAGCATTTGACAAAGTACAGCATACATTCTTGATAAAAACCCTTAACAGAGTAGGGATTGTGGGAACATACCTTAATATCATAAAGGCCATATATGAAAGACCCAAGGTAATATCATCCTCAATGGAGAATAACCGAGCTATGGTCAAGAAGAAGACAGGGATGTCCACTCTCACTATTGTTATTTAACATAGTCCTGGAAGCCTGAGCCCTAGCAATCAGACAACAAAAAGATATAACAGGCATCCAAACTGGCAAGGAAGAAGTCAAACTTTGACTGTTCGCAGGTGACATAATACTCTATGTAGGAAACCCAAAAGATTTTACCAAAAAGTTGCTAGAACTGATATACAAATTCAGTAAAGTCACAGGATACAAAATCAACATACAGAAAGCTGTTACTTTTCTCTACACCAATAATGGAGCAGCAAAGAGAAATTAAGGAGTCGATCTCATTTACAACTGCACCAAAACCATTCAATATCTGAGAACAAATCTAACCAAAGAGGTAAAAGATCTGTACTCTGAAAACTACAGAACACTGATGAAAGAAATTGAGGATGACACAACCAAATGGAAAACATTCCATGCTCATGAATTGGAAGAACAAATGTTAAAATGTCTATACTACACTAAGCAATCTACACATTTAATGCACTCCCCATCAAAATACCACAGAACAAACAATCCTAAAGTTTGTATGGAACCATAAAAGATCCCCAATACCCACAGAAATCTTGAAAAAGAAACATAAAGCTGGAGGCATCACAATTCCGGACTTCAAGATGCATTACCAAGCCATAGTGACCAAGTGATCAAGTGATCAAGACAGGATGGT
>RCUC01069182.1:0-10125 GCA_003697995.1 Taxidea taxus jeffersonii
GGACTGTCTTTGGAATCTCCGTGCCTGTGTGGGTGATTTCTCCTGTTAATCTGCCTCATGTCAATTTGATTCTAAGTCCGGCCAGACGGGCTTTTGAAGAGGACACGAAGCAGGTAACTTTTGTCTGGCCTGGAAAAGTGTTATACTTCCAAATAGTATCTAAAGTTTTCATCCTTAGGTACAATCAGCTGCAACTGTCGGTGACTGTACCCATCCTGAGCTCAACTTCCCTGAGTCATTGTTACAAAGGAATAGGTAGCCCCAGGGAGCTGAGTCAAGGACTTGTAGGAACCAGGAGCATGTTCATCTTTAGCTACTTCCATTCAAGACTGTAGAATGTCAGACCCATAAAGAATGAGAACTACGGGCCCAGAGAATGAAAGGCCATGGTGCCACTTCCTTCCTGACTCCTACACATAGTTCTCTTTTTCCCCTGGTTCCTTGCAACTAATGCTCGTTATTTTACATTTTTATAAAGATGAGTTAGTTTGTCCAAATTATCATTTCTTTCTTTCGTGTCCAAATTCAACCTAATGCATACTCATAACCAGGAATTGGATGATATCTTCTTGTACATGCCGTACTTAATTCCTTTGACTGTGATTTTCTGAGAATGGAGAACAGAGTACTGGCGTTTTGGTAAGCTACTTTAAATCTTAACGATTAAATTAAGTTTACATTGTTAAAATGTATGGCATTGCATACTTTTTGTATCATGCAAAGAATCTAATATATAAAAAGCATATTGCGGGAAAGCCTGGGTGGCTCTGCCCTTGGCTCAGATCTTGATCGCAGGGTCCTGGGAAGGAGCCCTACATCGGGCTCCTCGATCAGCAGGGAGCCTGCTTCTCCCTCTGCCTGCTGCTCCCCTTGCTTGTGCAGGTGCTCTGTCTCTGTCTTTCTCTCTCTTGACAAATAAACAAATAAAATCTAAAAAAAAATAAAATAAAAAATAAGAAGCATATAGTTAATGCTCAACTTTGAAGATACAAAAAACTGAATCTGCTTATTCGAGGGTAATGATAGAACTGAAGGTGATCTTAAAATGATTTAATCTCTTCTTTGGCTTCTCAAGAAGACCTTTTCTCAAAGATTACTTTTTCATGGATAACTTTATGGCTTATCTCACACCATAAACCTTATAAAGAGGGGCACCTGGCTATCTCAGTTGGTAGTGCATGCCAGTCTTGTTATCAGGGCTGTGAGTTTGAGCCCCATGTTGGGTATAGAGATTGCTTAAAAACAAAAATCTTAAAAAAAAAAAAAAAAACTTTATAAAGATAACTTCTTATTTTGCCTTCTCCAGGACATATTACTACTTGTTTCTCTTTTTAACCCTAAGTCTATATACTCTTTTCTTTAGATGTTTAATCACGTACCAGATATATCCTTCACGGTGACATGTAAGCTCCTGAGGGAAACTACAGACTCCTTTCTAAAATGCAGATACACATACGCACAGACACTTTTTCACACACAGTTCTGAAGACCATGCGTGGATGCCCCCTCATTCGCGTCTTTTTAAGCGAGGCATCGGTACCTATTACAAGGACAGGTGGTCCCTTGTACCTCTCTGGCTCTTCAATATGGAGATGACAGTATGGAATGCAGCAAGGGATAGTGGGAAGAGTAATGCTGATGTAACTGTGGAATGTCAGTCATTTCAGGGACCTTTAACTTTTTTAAGGGCTTTAGTTAATGAATGCAAACATAGATGGCTTTAAAGGAGATGACCACTATAGAAAAGAAATCTCTCCTGCCGTGTGAATTGAATTCTCCTGATTAAACGTCTTTCCTCAGGATTTCCTTAAGAGAAAACATACAAAAAAAGGTTAATCCTGGGAGGTCTGGAACTGGATGTAATAAAATTATTGGCACCAAAAGAAGGTCTAGGCATTTCTAGGAAAAACTGCTTATTTCACATTATTTTGATAAACCACATTAACATCAGGATGTGGATGTATGATTTCTCATTGTGTAACTGTTTCCCCGTAGACTGAACAACGACGCTAAATGAGGTTAAAACCACGGAACTCAAACAGGATGCGTAGATACTCCAGTAATGTACATACATGACTATGAAGTCAAACTCTAATGCTTAATATAAATTTTGTCTACAATATTTATTATTTGGGATTATGCTTGTTTCATCTGGCATAAATTATTGAGTTCTGAGGTGACGTTAAACATCCTCATTAATATACGTGTCACCAGAGTCACAGAAAGAGAGGAGTGTGCCTGAGAAGGAAAGTGGCTTCAAAGGAATGTGATCTACACAAAGGAATGAAGATGCCAGGTCACGTGGCTACATGGGCAAACATAAGAGACTTCCTTAACATTTAAATCTGCTTAAAAGATAATTAGCTCCCCAATTTTGACAAATGTATCATAGTAATATGTTAATAAAAGGAGTTTGGAGCAAATGGCTAGTCTTTCCAGCTTCATAAATTTTCTGTAAATCTAAGTATAGTTAATTAAAAAGTTTTTTTTTTTAAAGATAACTCTCTGAAACCAGAATAATGACATTGTAGTGCGTTACTAATAACATGTATGGAAACAAAATGTATGACAACAATAGCACAAAGGTCAGGGAAGGAAAGTAGAAGTATATTATTTGAAGTTTCTTATGCTATAAGAGAAATGGCTTAAAATCTCTTGAAAGTAGACTGGGATATATCAAAGCTGTATATTCTAAGCTCCAGAACAACTGTTAAAATAAAAATAATGATAGCAAATAAACCAACAAAGGAAATAAAATATTATCATACATAATACTAAATTCAAAAGAAGACCCCAAGTTAAGTAAAAAAGAAAACAAAAATAGGGCCAAAAATAGGACAATAGCTTAATGAGAGACTAAAATCCAAACATATCAATTATCACATCAAATGTAAATGTCCTAATTTAAAGGCAGATATTGTCTGGGTGGGTCATCAGTTAAGCGTCCCTCTCTTGATTTTGGCTGAGGTTGTGATCTCAGGTTCATGGAATCAAGGCCTGTCTTGGGCTCTTTGCTCAGGGAAGTTGGCTTCTCTCTCTTTCTCTCTCCCTCTGCCCCTCCCCCTGCTGGAGCATGTGCGCACACGTGTGTGCTCACACACACACACACACACTCTCTCTCTCTCTCTCAAATAAAATCTTCAAAAATTAAATAAAGGCAAAATTTGACTGATTGAATAAAACATCAAGACCAAACTATATGTTGCCTAAAAGCCCATTTTATATACAAACACACAAGTTAAAAGTTCAAAGACCTTGATATAGACCGATAAAAGAATAGAGAAGGTACAAATTACTCATGTCAAGAAGTAGAGGTTTCACATCATTGTTGATTCTAGTATAAGTTAATATTATAAACAAATTTATGCCTATAAATTTGACAACTTAGATAAAAGGACCAATTTCTAGAAAGACATAAACTACCAAAGGTCACTGAAGAAGGAATAGGTAACTTGAATATCCCTATAATTATTTTTAAAAAATCAAATTTTGTAATTACAAACATTTCTACAAAGAAAACTTCAGTCCCAGATGGTTTCACTGGTGAATTCCACCAAATATTTAAAGAAGAAATAATATGAATTTTTACATTAACTATTCCAGAAAATTTAACAGAAGGGAGGGAATACTTGCCAACTCAGTCTGTGAAGCCCAAATTACCCTGGTACCAAAACCAAAAAAGACAATATGACAAAAAACACCAGCCTCCAGTACAGCAATATTAGGTAAAAATATGTTCCTGTTTTCATCAGGAAACAAAATAGGAAGGATCTGCTTCGATTTTTAAAAATTCAGGTATCCAACATCATATTTGTACTTCTATTTTATTAGTTGAGAAAATGTGAAGGGAATATTATTAGGAATCTAGAATCCTTCAAACTGAATTCTTATTAATAGTTTTCTTTTAGTATTTTCTATTGTAGATACACCATAAAACGTGCGGTTGTAACCGTTGTAAGTGCACAGTGCAGTAGCGGTAACCCCGTTCACAACGCTGTACAATCATCACCACTATCTTTTTCTGAGATCTCTCTTCACCCCAACCAGGAACTCTGTATGCGTCAAGCAATAACTCCCCATTCCTCCCTTCCTCTAGATGCTGGCAGCCTCCGGTGTACTCGGGCTGTGTGAGCTTGTCTATTCTGGACAGACACACGGAATTATGTTCTTCCGTGTCTGGTTTACCCCACTTAGCAGAAAGTTTTCAGGGTTCATTCATGTAGCATGGATCAGAAATCCCTTCATTTTGTTTTCATGTATACTTGAAAATAGTTGGCACAATAATAAGCAAGAGTAGGCATATGATATATTGATGTAATTGTTTTGATTCATTTTCTAAGATACTATAGTTTCCTAAATGAACCTTAAAAATATTATCAAAATTTGCAACAAACACTATCTTTCTGAAGACTCAACCCATTACTAAGATTTACTCCATTTCTAAGCCTTGAGGAACGAGAAATGAGGGGATGCCTCAAAATGGGTCATTATGGGGTTCAAGGACAGATGAACAGACTGAGGGCAGAGTGGTGGTGGTGCTGAGGGTGTGGTGCAGCTGAAGGGAGTCCATGGCACGTTATGTTGGGGATAAAGCCCTACATTTTATTAGTGCCATATGGATTGATACTTTCACATTTCTGATGTTGAAATAGCCTAATCAACAACATAATATCTACTCAATCTAGAGAGAATGCTACCCATACATTTTGATTTGGGAATTCCTTGCAATAAGTCCACGTCACCTCGGGAAACTGGCCCACCAGATGGAACAATTGCAATAGAAATATTGCATCACTGGGGCTTCTACTGCGGACCATGGTGTCCTTTTACTCTGTTGTTTTTGAAATAAATTTAAAACATGTTTATTCCAACTGAGAGAGAACATAAAATCCCAAGGGAAAGCCTGAAGAGAGATGAATAGAGCAGATTTGACATGGGTCCAGTGCTTTTGGTTATTGGTTCTGGAAAGAAGAAATGTGGAAAAGACTAGGTCACCCTCAACCTTTTGGTAGTTGAATCCTTTTGTTCCCCAAAGATTTTATCTATTTATTTGAGAGAGAGAGAACAGAGGAAGAGGGAGAAGCAGACTCACTGCTGACTGAGCAGAGAGTGAAATGCGGGGCTCCATCCCAGGACCCTGACACCATGACCTGAGCCGAAAGCAGCCACCTAACAGACTGAGCCACCCAGGCACCCCTGGTAGTTGAGTCTTAAGTTCTTGTTCTACACCTACCACTTGGAGAAGAAGTGAAAACAAGGAAAGAAGAGTAATGGGAAGACTGGACTCCTGAAATGATACATCACACCAAGAAACCAGTTATTGAGGATCTCAGAGACCCAGGAGAGATGGTCTAGCATGAAAGAACTTTCTGGACTAACTTGTACCCTTTCTTCGTTTTGGTTAGATTTAATATTCAGAAACAAGGACTTCGTTAGTCACTCAATTTCTTTTTTTTTTTAAGATTTTATTTATTTATTTGAGAGAGAGAAGGAGAGAGAGAGCACGAGAAGGGGAGCGTCAGAGGCAGAAGCAGACCCCCCGCCGAGCACGGAGCAGGATGTGGGACTCAATCCTGTGACTTGAGCTGAAGGCAGTTGCTTAACCAACTGAGCAATCCAGGCACCCAAGTTACTCAATGGTATATTTCTATAAAAACTAAGTGCCTTTAAGAATATTTTTAAGAAAGGCAGCTCTGTAAATTAATTTCCCAAGTTAAATATTTTAGATAGAAAACAGAAAACAGCCTTTATTGAAATAGGTGAATTAAATTATAGTACAGTTGCTCGATCATGTCTACATAGCAAAAATAAATTGGTAATACAATTAACTTATTTTAACCAATGTTATTATTCAACTTATCTAATGTATACTAACAAATATTTTTGAAGACCCTATCCTAAGTACTTCCCTTCCCTTTTCATATTGTCTTTCCTGCCCTTTACTTTCTTACTTTGCTTTTTTTTTTTCTGCTAATTACGTAGTGATACGAGGTGCAATCTGTCTTAAAAATTCCTGACACTGAATTTAAACCAATCATTTCTAAAGAATATATAGCACATTCACTATTTGTTTAGTTGCTATGTATTCTGAGAATAAGTAAAGCCTTTTGAACTTGGCCTTTTCTTTCAGTGGTTAGTTATCTTGTCAGGTTATCTTTCGAATTTGAATAATACAGATAACCAAGATCAGGAAATTAATTCTGAAGAAAAGAGTAAATTAATGTTATGAAAACTATAACTTAATACAAAAATAATTTTCCACTTCATAAATTATCTTTCAATTTATCAAAAATGTTTATAATAGAAGCTTCTCATCAAAATAGTTGTATGAGCAACACGTAAGTGAAGCCTTGAGTTACAGACAAGCAATCAGACCAGTAAGTACTGAGAGCATAATTCATCGGGCAGGAGCCAGGTTTCCCAGAGGGATTTTGATCCAGTCATTGGAGGGGAAACAAATTCTTAAAGATATCGGACTATAGCTTTAAAAAAACAAAACAAAACTTGTGCCATTCAGCACATCTAATAGAAAGAGGGACCAAACAGTAATGGGTAGGTCATTAAAGTTCTCCAGCAGATTCTATGGACAGTCACCTAAAGACAAATTTGGTTTCCCAGTGTAACTATTCAAATTGTTAAAAGTATTTTAAAGTTTTGGTTTTATGTATATAATGTTAATTATCTGTTTATCTCTGTTGATCTCTGAATATTTAATATCATTTTATTAACCCATAGTCTCTGAATCAAATTTCATACTCCAACACATTTTCAAAGACACTATTCACTTTTCAGCTTAAAGATTAGATGAGATACAAAAAAAAAGATTAGATGAGATACAGATAATATGTCTTGAAATAATCATCACTAGAATGATGAATTACAAAAAATCTAAAAATGTTTTAGGAAAGGATTGTGTTAGGTTTAAAAACTGCAATATCTCAAAATTGACATGTTTCCCTTCTGACATAAATATTATGCCTTTACACATAAAATATGGCTCTCTGGGCTGTAGGTTTCCTGCTTGGGTTCTGCCCTTTGTGTTTATCACACAATTTACAAAGTCATTTGTGACTAATTTCCAGAGCACTGTGACTCAGTGTGGCTGTTGCTTATCTTTTCTTTTTTTCCTACATGGCACTGCTCTTGGCTTTCATTTTTTGGTAATACTTACATAAATGAGCTTTCTCCATAATTAAATAACTTTGTCTCATTGTAGTTCTGTGGTGGTGTGCTTCTATATTATGCACTTTTATTTACTAATGTCTTTTCATAACCATCACAAACATGATAGTACATCATGGAGGTCTATTGTAGATCTATTGCTTTAATTAACATAATTACACTATCTGTAGTGCAATTCTTATCCTTATATATTCTTATTTAAGTATCTTAGAATATGAGCTTTGGTCTTTAAAGACTTGTAAAGCATTTCCTTGGAGAGGCTTAGTTACTGTAAGCATAAAATATTTAATTTAGATTACAAGAATTCTAATGTTTATACTTCATTTTAACTATCAACAATTAAAAGGAATGAAAAAAATTTCTTTCAACCTGCCAGAGAGTCTCATTATCATATTTCTTTGTATGTTAATAAATAATATTTAAAAGTAAACCAAATATTTGGGAAATTCTAATTAAACACACAATTAGTAAGAATTGCCACTACAAGTGGAAAATTATAAGGCTGTATACATCTCACCAACTTCTGAAAGAAAAAACATAAAGATATGCTGCACATACATTTCCTTAAGAAGACAAAGTGCGGAGAGCTTTATTTTGTGAGTTTACTTTGTTTAGAGAGGGTCATTTCCCTTGTAGGTTAAACGACAATGGTCCTCCCCTACCAGTCTTTGCCTCTCAGTAGGACCCTGCTCTTCTCCCAAAAAAAGAAAGACAATTTCTAATGGGCTAGAAAGTATATTGCCAAATACTCACGAGTAAAATCTCTGAAGAAAGTTCTTGGAAAGATTTTTTTCAACGCGGAGTTGAGGTTCTTTTGTTTTCCCTTCCAGGCAGTGAAGAGAGCACTTATCTTTTCTACTTCTTCTTTTAAACAGATCAAGAAACTGGGGAGTGGAGAAGAGTGAGAGAGATGTAATCTGATCCTGCCAGCAGCGAGAGGGCAAGGTGAGAAGTGGAGGATCCTGCAGCCCCAAATCGCTCCTGCCTGCGGGAGCAGAAAGGGAGCCTCAGGGCTGGTTTCAGAGATCTGGGTGGCTGGGACTGGCCCAGGCTTCCTGTTTAGGTCACTCCAACAGTATTTAGGCTAATTTTGCCAAACTCTTTGAAAGGCTTTTCTTTTATGGAGGAAACAAAGGAAACAGCTTTACACTAAGAATTCACAATTACTATTCTTAAATAACCCTTTCTTGTACTTTCTAGGATTCCTTTTGTAATCATTTAAAAAAACAAAACACTTTTCCCCCCAGAGTTATATATTTTTAAAGCAATCTACATATATTATTACATTGTTACTTAATAAAATGAACATTTTTCCAGTTTGTTTTTTCTTCAAATTATTTTATCCATAATATCGGTATACTTGTGCAAAAATCTGGGGCTACTCAAGTTTCCTACGATTAGAGAGGGAATACGCTGCATTTTCTGTTGCAGCATGCCAGGCTGGGAGCCCCGCAGCTCAGCTAGCTGCTAGTGTTGCAACCTTGGTCAATTATTTAAACTCTCTTGTGCCTCTGTTGCTTTTTCCCTAAAATAATGATAATAAAAGTCCCTAGGTTTGATATAAGAGTAAATGGATTAATACGTATAAATGTATGTGTACATATAACATATATAAAGTACTTGAGATAGGCTCCCACACATAACAAACCTTCAGTAAGTGTTAACCATTGTGTTTGTTACTTTTTATTGAATGATGACGATATTAACATTTTACATGATTTGTAAATACTTAACTCTGTCCTTTTGCTCTGCTGAAGGCTGCTGTCATTGAGGTTAACCTTTAGGATTTTCCTAATGGAATTATGGTCATATCGGACTAAGATCACTAGAGCTTTCCTAAGACGTCAGAATGCCATGAAGGCTTAGGTCATTTGATCAGAAAATCCACCAGTTTCTTGTTTTCTCCATTTCAGATTGTCTTTGTGCCTTTGACATTTTTTGATTCATTCCATTGATCTCTGGATAAAGGGTAACTTTTCTTCTGTCTGTGTTTTTAATATTTATTGAATAACTATTAGGTGTCTAGCACATAAATCACCACATTTAATTCTCACAACTAGCTTATGAAGAAGGTCTTCTCTTTATGATGTAGGTGCCCAGGGCAGGCCACTCCAAGATGGCCCACTTTGGCATGAAGGTTACTTTTTCATTAAAAGCAAACAAAACAGGGTGCCTGGGTGGCTCAGTGGATTGGGCCTCTGCCTTCAGCTCAGGTCATGATCTCAGGGTCCTGGGATTGAGCCCTGCACTGGGCTCTCCGTGGGGAGCCTGCTTCTCCCTCTCTCTCTGCCTGCCTCTCTGCCTACTTGTGATCTCTCTCTCTGTGTCAAATAAATAAATAAAATCGTAAAAAAAAAAAACAAAAAAAACCAATCAAAACCCAGCAGATTCAGAAAAGTCTATTTACTTCCCCCACAATCGCCTAAAATAATTTATGTATTTATTTTTAAAGATTTTATTTATTTATTTGACAGAGAGAGACGACAAGTAGGCAGAGAGGCAGGCAGAGAGAGAGGGGGAAGCAAGCTCCCCGCTGAGCAGAGAGCCCGATGCAGGGCTCGATCCCAGGACCCTGGGATCATGACCTGAGCAGAAGGCAGAGGCTTAACCCACTGAGCCACCCAGACACCCCTCATGAGCCTAAAGGATTTTAGATAGAATACTTGCTCCAGGAACAGAGCTGTTGCTAAAGATAACTACAATACAACTTGGACTAGGCATAGTGGACACATTTGTTCTTTTTTATCTTCCGGTGAATTGCATTCCTTTCTTTTGAAGTCCTAGACCCCTACGCCTTTCTCCTCAGTTCAGAATGACATGTATACCTCATTTTGCCTATCTTTGGAATTTCCATGCCTGTGGATTACCCATTTGTGCAAAATTAGTAGTATTTTCTCCTATTAATCCATCACATGACAATTTAGTTCTTAATCCAGCTAGAAG